>NW_019774181.1:286296-368857 GCF_001039355.2 Lingula anatina
AAATATTATGATCAACAAAGTGGAAACTTGGTTTTTATGTGAAAGGGGGAAGTGGCCCATTTTCTTTATTAGTACTGCTAAATTGTCATGCAATGACAACATGTTTGATAACTTAACAAAAATGATTTTGAAATATTTAAAATGCTACCAATCTAAAAGAATTATATATGAAATTTCCAATTACCTATTATGATATATTTCAGCTCTTTTGGAAATCAAAGATAATTTCAAATTAGATCATAACATTTGCTGCATGTTTATGCAAAAGAGTCAACATCATTTTGTGTTTATTGATAACTGAAGAAAACATCTCCTTCCTCAGTTGGTGCATATTTAGAGCAAATAGTTCAAAAGGAAAAAGTAAATAAAATAAAATAATTATAAAATAAAAATAATAAACAGAGAGTGTTCTTTGCTATCACAGAAACTAAATGAACGAAAATGTTAACTCAAAATAATATATACATAAACAAAATATTGTAAAAGAAAATGAAATAAAAAAGAATCTTAAAGAACACAATTAACTTAAGGTATGGAAAAATTTATCTGGCCTGTAATCAAAAGATTTTGTTAATACATTAATCAATAACTTGTTAACTGATAGAAAATAACTGAAGAAATACTCAATGAAAATTCATCTTATAAGACTAATTAGCAAACAATGGACTAATCTAGAGAATTCATTTTTTTGCAATAACTCCATGCTTTAGTTAAGCATGCTCTTAAAATGCAATATGGGTCATTCAAGCGAAATGCCTTCAAAACAAGGTGTTAAATTGGAAAAATGATTAAAATCATTCCAAAGAAGCAGAAGTTGAGTTTATTAACTGACTTCAGATGATTTCTTTTTTTTTTTTTTTGTTCCAACTTTCCAACTCAGAATTAATCTTGACATTTTGCATTATATTTCAATGGTTTGGATAAATTTTCAAACCAACAAAACTGAAAAAATGAATAATCGCATATCTTCATCCTCCACAATTGAAAGCTAAAACAATCTACACACATAGGTGATAAACTCAACTTATGCTGATTCTAAACTCTGAAAACAATATGAAAACATGAAAAAATACTGCTTCACTATGGGAGCAGCATCAAAGAAATTTGAAAAAAAAAAATTAATAAATAAAACGGAAAATCAGCACCTCTAATTCTGTAAAAATCTACACATCTAATGGCAATAAGTAAAAAACTATAAACCTACATTATCCATCTATAGCGGTAGAAAATCTATAGAATCTAACATTTTTTAATAAGTAAAAAATTATAAATATGTTGTTAGGTCTCAGAACTAACCTACCACTTTGTACACCTCTAATCCCGGCAGTTTTGCTTACATGTTATCGCAGGAAATATGTCTATAAATATCTCATTCAAAACAAAGCCTTACTCGTCTCTGGCAATCCTTATTCACACTCCGGTAGTAAAAAGTTTCTCCGTTCTTGAATTGCTGGGGACAGCGTATCTTGTCTGGGTTGCTGGAGTCGCAGACGACCGCCGTCACAGCAGACGTGCGACTTCTGTAGATTTCCAGACTGAGGTTGTAGAAATCTGGAACTGGGTGCCTATAAAAAAGGGATCTCAGAAAACTGAAGTACAGGAATGCAAAGAATCAACATCTTTGCTCAAATGAAAATAAATTGAAAGTAAATTGGTGTGATGTCCAAATCAGAAACTGTTGAGAAGTAACATACATGTAGTGTAAGCTGGGCCATTTTCCTCGGCAATAATTTAGGCAAACATGTTATAACAGACCCCAAAAAATGCTATAATATAATGAAGGAACTTTATTATATTTCTGAACTTCAGCAATTTTTTAGGACAATTTGATGCAAAACCGGAAATGATTAAATCACATTTATATTATAGAAATCTAAATGAACAGAATAATTAAAACATCAATTAGAAACAGAAAGAGGATTATAACGATATAAAAGTCATTCAGCCTACATCAATAAGTATGTCAAAACAATGATCATGACCTGTATCCTGTATGTAGGTCAGTAAAACAGAGCTGCTTGTGATAAAACTAAAATGTGGACCATTATGAGCTTGTCATCAGCTACCATGCACCACCCTTTACCACTAAACACGTGCCCTTTTGTCCAATTACCTGCAAAATTTTGTCACAATATTTGCAAACTTTTCCTTCTCTCCTGGTTGCGGACTCTTGTACATGTATGCGTTGTCACTAAGATGACTTGTATCCGTAAATGTTGGCAGAATTTGTATGTTATCCACGTATATGTTAATCTTCAAGCCCGACTCTCGTTGCCATAGAAAGTCGCTGTACTGGTTATTATAGGTTGCATATACTGTGGACTGCAGAGAGTGCGTCTTGAGGAGATCTTCCACGAACATGTTCCGCGGGGTCTGGTAACTGAAGTCTCCTGTGTCTGGAGGAAACATTTAGGAAGGTCATGATCATCATATTTTAGGCGTTGTATATATTGAATTAACTCAAATTCTAAAAGGAGTTAAATGATTTCATTCTTTCTATGAATTATTCATACAAATTAATAAATGATTTTCATATAAATTAATAAAAAATATACTAAAAATAAAAATAAAATCAATATAAATTATAAATTAATGCAAGATATATCAGCCTGCATAGAAATCCATGCAGTAATTCAAAGAAAAAAGGAAAACAATATTAAATGGACATCAATATTCAAGTACATAAAAATTAACAAAAACAAAGTAATAGATCACATTACAAAAGAAAAATAACTAAAACAAAAACAATCACTGAGCATCAATAAAAGTTCAATAGAAGAATTATAAGGCATTAAAATGTTCAGGATGGAAGTTATCAAGATTTAATTTGAGTGAAGAACTGGGCACGGGGTCATTAGAATTATATGAAAACCAAGATTGTTTGAAAAATCAACTTGGAAGATTATTTGAAAATCAAGGCAGTCAGATACAAGTAAGCACACACACTCACATATAATAAAGAATTACAAGATTATAACCTCCTCCCAAAATTTTCCTACACTAGGTATTTTGACATTTGGAAGCATTCTTTCCACTATACAAAATGATAAGGCGGGACATTTCAAACTAGACTTAAAATCCTCCAAATTTTTTCTAGAAGAGATTTTTTGACAAACAGCACTTATTTTTACACAAGAAGAAAAACAAAAAACATTCCAATTCAGAGAAAAGTTCATATTTTAACCCCAACCATAATTTACAGTTACCTTCCACATACAGAGGTTAATGTATAGTTAACATTTTTACCCATTTACAAATGAAAAAAAAATTAGGTGTCCTATTTCATTTCATAATGAACTTCAAACGGTCACATGATCTTAACATCACTTTAATGTACTGTACTTTTTAAGATCATCACATAACTATTATCAATAATATTATTATGAATGGCTTTAATGGTACTGTTTTTCTTTTTCAATGATCAATTGTTGGTTGCCAAAAATATCCAACTTCAACTTGGCAAAAATTGTAAACATTATTTTATCCTAAACGATAAGAACCTTTTTAGTTTTTAAGATTTTTCATTGTCCCCATTACTTATATCATTATGACAATAATCTGTAAGAATTATTTCTATATCAAATATTATTAGTGTCAACAAAATCAATTTAACTGATAATTAATAAGTGATAATTAAGTGATAATTGCCAAAAATTGTCTGGTTCTTCATTTAACTAATAGTGACCAAAATTATCCCATCCTATTTAACTCGGTATTTTTTCCATTGCAGGTATGCAGCAAAATCATGATTATTATAATCAGCATCGTTAAAAAAATAATACTAAAAAAACACTATTAAATGTCTATTAATAATATTAATACGATTTTGCAAACCATCACTTACTGTTCGCCTCCACAAATACTCGGCCATCAGATGGCGGCGTACCTAAGGGGTTGGAGACGGCTGCAATTCACAACACAAACACACCATGTGTCACTTTTATCAACTGTACTGTCCAGAGAATGAAGAGCGTATTGCAAGAATGGCCCACATATATCCCCTGGTAATATTTCTAGGAAATACCTCTCGGAAAGAAAATCTCCAAATTTTTTTGTGAAATGGTGTTCATGTTTTCTTTTTTTTTTAAATTTGGGATGCATACCATGGATTAAAAAGGATGCCTTGGTCAAATTTTCTTTTCAAACTGAATTAATGTTTGTTAATAAGTTAAATTAAAAAAAAAGTGGTGATGTGAATCAATTTTGCAAATTACCTACGGATTACAAACTGCATTATTGCCAAAATGTGCTTCAGAAAGCACTCCCCTCAAATATAAATAAATAAATAAATAAATAAATAAATAAATAAATAAATAAATAAATAAATAAATAAATAAAATGAAATTGGTTTAACTCTAAGATCAATTTTTAATTTTCTAGTTTCCAAACAAAGTCCCCTTTCGTATATCGTATGAAAAATTTAAATAAACACAACTTCTAAGATACAATTTAAATCCATGGTATGCCTATTATTTCCTTTGGCACTCAGTGCGGGGTATTAGGGAATACATATGGGCCATGAAAATGAAATGCATTAATTGAAGGTCACCCTCTCAATTTTACACTCTATTTACTACCAACACATACAGACAGCAGCCATCATGGACCCAGTCAAAATATTTGACATTCTACAGGAAAAAATGATTCTATAAATATCAATTTTTTCTTCTCCATTTGAGTGAATAAAAACAAAACAAATTTGAAAACAAAAAAGTAATCTAAATGCAATCTATGTCTTTAATTTTTTGTAAAAGTAGATAAATCAAATAATTTGCCTGGTCAAGTTACAATTTTATAAAAATTCTGTTACGGTCAGTGCAAACTGCCCCCTCTCCTAAATATATTAACAAATAAAAATAAATAATGAGAAAACATAGCTCCAAAATCTTAAGCCCATGATGGCAACCTTAAAGTGACAGCTAGAAAGTGACCTCCATTAAAAGTGAAACATGGAAGATAAAGTCTTCCCTGCTGAAACTGAGCTTATCTGAGGATCAGTCGGACAATACAGCATTTCTAAGCAGACATTTACAATTAACATATGACTAAATTACTACAACTTGCATTGATTCAGCAGTGGCAGAAGCAACATTATACAGTATGTTAAAAGGATGACAAAGTACAAAAAGCGTATATTTGACAGAGGCTATAATTTGGTGCACAACTACTTGTAGCAAGAGCTTTCCATTGCTGTAAAATGTTTTTCTAAGCAGTGGGGCTATAAGCTTAGCTTAATAAGTTAATATTCATATCTGCATGTTAGTGAAGGGAACAATTACAAGCTTTAATATGGTTATTTTCAACACAGCATTCACGTACATGGCATGCATCAAGCAGTACTTACATGACAACCACAAACACCACATCAAAAAGCCACAACAACAACAACAACAATGCAGCAATGTTACACACATCACTGATAGTGAAGCAATTTAAGAGTGCAATAAGTTAACAACAAACAGTTGAATGAATGCAATTATTTTCAGGACAAATAAAACATGATCAAACCATTGTGATCGCCGATGAGTTGAATTGAACAGGAGAGTTATTGAGATTGATATTGTGGCAAATAATAATATAGTGATATGACAGCTAGTACAAAAGTTAAAGTTTTCAGAACAGAGCTTATAAGAATCAAATGAACAAAGAATAAAAGATATGGGCCAGAAATATGACTTTAGTCATGAAAATGTTAGAGCAACAAATGACAAAATGCTATGTACATCAACGGGTTAAAAATAATGCCAGTGGATAAGTTGTAGTATTAGCAACAGATCAAAAAAGCTAGAAAAAGAATTCACAAATAAAATGAAATCACAATTCAACTGAAAACAACAAGTAAGAACAACAAAATGTTGAAATTGTCACAGGGTAAAAATCAATAATCAATCATAAAAGATATACATTTTCAGATAGAAAGGTATTTGTTATAAACAAAAATAAATATATAAATAGATACAAAATAATAATCTCCTAATACAGTTTGTAAATTAATAAAATCATGGCTTTTAATATTAGAAAACTCAGTCAAATAAAAATGAGAAAACTTAAATGAAGACAGAGGATATACATGTAATAAAAGAACTTGGATTTCACTGGGGATAAAAATCTATGACAAAAACTGACAGCAAAAGGACTTCACAAGAGGTTTCTGCATGATGGAATGCCACATCTTTTGACCCAATTCAGAATATTTTTGAAAACCCAAAGCTAGGATATCTTTCCAATATGTTAAAAGATAATAATTAATAAACTTGTGAATTTCTATTAAATATTTTCCATCTTTTTTCTGTTTTATATCATCATTGGTGAAATGCAGAGACCTCTGTTGATGAAACAAAACAAGACATTCTTCCACAATTCACCACTGCTCCATCTACTGACAAACACCGACACTATACATACGTAAACAACATGCAACACCAGTGACACCTGCTGGTTGTCTACAACACTCCATTCCACATGCTCTTCATCACTAGCGCAATCTATTGTCAGCCAGGGATACTATAAATAAATGTCTGAACATGCAAATGGTACTCACAGACACACTTTCTGTTCATTCCCCTTCCACAAGGTCTCACTTCGTACCCAGTCTTTGTACAATGTACGCAAACTGAAAATGGATCCAGATATTTCATATGTACAGTTATAAACTGTCTGTAATCATTTATTAATCATATATTAATATTTTTCAAGCAATAAATTACAAATTGATTTTTTTTTCTCTTTTTGAGGCTTTTCAGTGTGTATTAAATGGAAGCCAAAATAAACTTACGACATAAACTAGGCAGAATTAGATTCATAATTCAACAACAAACTTCATGATTTCACTAATATGCAAAATTACAAGTCACAAAATTACAAACTGCCAAACTGTATGAAATCTACTTTAATTTGGTTACATTGTACTTAAAAAAAGATGAATAAAAATATCCATCTTGACCTTGGATGACCCAGTTTACCTGCACACTTCCTATCTTGTGTGTCAGAGCACGGAGAACTCTGATAGAAGCCAGGCGGACATGACCCACTGCAAGCTACAAAATACATGGAAGATTTACGAATTAATGAACAACTATAAGAAATAAATTTGAGAAAAATATACAATTTGTCCACTGGATTTCTTATTCAGTTTTTCTTGGCAGTATCAAATATTTTACAACTTTGGCATTCTACTTTAACAAAAAAGACTGAATCTTGCTTTTGTCAATTAGTGAATGTTTTTCACAACTAAAAAATGCCACTTCAAGCATTTGTGTCCTCCAATTCACATTAAAAAAAAAAAAAAACTCAGGCAATCCAAAGATTTTTCAGACTTACAAAAGAAAAAAAATCATCAATTAAGTGCTCACCTCTACAAGTACCTCCTAAACTGTAGAACCCCTCCCCGCACATGCACCTGTATCCTCCCTGCGTGTTGATGCAACGACTGTTGCGGCCACACCTGTGAATACCTGTGCTGCACTCGTCCAGATCTGAAAAAGTAAATGAAATATTTCCAGTTAATTTTGACTATTGGTTGGAATTAATATCAAATTATGAAAATGTGGCCCCTTTTAAGTGCTGGAAAGAAGCTTTGGTAAGAAAGAAACTTACTAGTAAATGGTTCTCAGCATAGATATACACATGAATATGTAAAGGTAGCTTGTATAAGAAATCTAAAGCAAAAGTACTAAACATAAGGTTCATAGATAGATCACAAGTTCTTGGTATTCTATCACTTTGAGCTGTTGTATACGACAGGCATTATTGGCTCATAACTATTTGTCTTGAGCCCTACAGAGGATGATTTTCACCATGGTATATAACAGTCAAGGTCAACTTTTTCAAGGTCGATGTCAAAGAACTTCAGGGTGTGAAGAAATACAAATAAATGGGATTTAATAAAATTATGATTTCTATTAGTGTTGATTTCAATAACAGAAGGCAAATTAGATGAAACCTATCTTAGCAGATGTGAGGAAATGCTTGTCCAGATATATATGGGTACCATGACAGTTTATACTACATAGCTGTGATACTAAAATCTAATATAAAATATGTGCAATACATGATTTTCATCTTTACTAGCTCCACTTATATAGAAAATCCTTCTTTATTTGTATAGGTTATACAATGTATGTTTACGTATTTGTTTGAACATTAATAGGTAGTAATTAGTAAATTATGAAAGACAACATATGACTAGAAATAAAAATGGCAATTATATCAATATGCTGTGCGTATCTCTAAATAAATCTGCTTTAAAGTTAAACTGAAAAGATAAAAAATAAGTATCTTTTATGACAAAACATTCCAGCTAAACCTGCTTTATTTGTGGAGATTGAAACAAAAAATATTCAAACTACATGTGTATTATTTGATAAAGTGCAGCAAAAAAAAATTACCATGTGTTTGACATGAAAACATTTAATGTGATGGGACTGGTGAAAATCAGGAGACAATAAAAATCATTCTAAACTACAGCGTCTTTGAATAAGGTAGGAATTTAAAGCATTTATGAGTATGTCTTCCAAGTAAAGATCAAGGGTTCATAAAATTTGGTTAAACATGAACAGTAACAATGGTTTTCCTCTAGAACAACAAGCAAAATGGAATCTCCTGCACAACTAAAACATCCAAATTACTGTTTTATCTCAGACTACTGTAACAACATGACCGATTTTTTCTCAGTAACTGCAGAAAAGAGAAGAGAGAAGTGACAGTGACATGAGAGTAAGGGCTATATATTGTTCCATAGTACATTATGTTACAAAATCATTTATTGGGCTAAAGGTATTAGTACTCTGAAGTTAAACATGATGAATGAAGAAAGCACAATTATACAACACTCAAGGTACCATAATATGTTTTTTAAAACAATTATACCTCGATCCTTAAATTTCAAACAAAATTTCTTGAGAACACCTCCCAAACTAATTCCTTTATTCTAATGAACCTCACAACATCAGCTTTTAAAAATTTCTTAATTCTGAGCCAGGTCAAATTCACTTTTTAGTAAGTTACTAAATATAATAAATCTGGAAAAAAATAACATATTTAGAATAAGTCAGGTGCTGAAAAAATGTGAGTATTTTCTATAAAATGTTTTATATCAGGAACCTAGAAATAAAAAGAAACGAGTAACATTCCATACATACCATCTGGGAACCTGGCTGGCAATTGCAATGGATAAAGAAACATTTACTTTACATATACTTTACATTTACTTTACATTTACTATACATATATAATAGTACCATTTGTGTAAACAATAAAATAATAGTTTAAAAAGTCAACCATTTATAAAAGGAGTACAGGAGGTTTTTACATTATGGTATTAAATTTTGGCCCTTCTTGAAAGGATCTTAATCATATCGATCATCACCTTTGGTCTCTTAAGAAATTATATTTTTTACCATCTTTGCTTAAGGGACAATGGAAAACCTATTTACCAAATAAAAGACTTTTTTTCAAAATATTACAGTGCAGTTCACCTAGGCTTAAATGTCAAAGACATCTCTTCAGTCTTTACCCATCACCTTTTAAAAAATTCCCTGAAATCTGTAAAGGCTGCATGGTTTGGGAGAGAGCCAGACACCAATGGTTAGAGTCTTAACTTTTGCAAACTAAAGAGACCAGACAAATCTAATTATGAAATATCAATTCGTGTTATTTCCAAGGATATCTAGGTTATGATGGGGGGAATCAGTTGCAAGTTATGTTAAAAGGGAAGTGACATTTACAAACAGAAGACTTAACAGCACTGTTATTGCTTATCATGAAACAAACAACATGTTCTGATTTTTTCATTTTGTAGATTTAAAAATCATTATTTACTTGTAAAGAGTACTAAGTACTGGGACAAAATGTATTCTTATATGCTTTGTACAAGGTAAATGAGGGTTTAGACTTACAATAATCAATGATTTGCAGTATCTTTTGACAAGGAAGTATATTTACTGACAGTCAATTGCCCAAGACTTCCGAGATTTTCAACATGCAATTTTATATGACAAACCACTGACATGATTTTTAAAGCATATTCTCTAACACCATGACTTAACTTTTTTTCACTAGTGGTCCAAAAATGTATCAGATATTCACCCTTTCAAGACCAAGTAACAACTCCACGCTGACTCGCCATTCACTTTAACATACCTTGGCAGGTTCCTTGAAGGAGCGAGTAACCTCGCTGACACACGCATTTCTGTGTGGCTGCATTACAACCAATGAGGTGGACAGGGCCAAACTCTGGACACACCTGAGCAGGGAGACATGTGGATCTATTGGTGGCTGCAGCAGAATCCAGATCTTAAATAGAAAATAGGTATGATGCCTTAATAGGTTTTTTCATTTAAGTGAAGATTAATGGAGAGAGTAATCTTGTTAAGGCAATATATCCTGTAACATATCACTTTATAACCTAATTTGTGTTTTTTCTTTCATTTTTTTTTTCTTTACATATAGATCTTACCCATCTGGCACATACTAGTAAACATAAGGAGCTGTGCTTGTTAACATGTCAATGACAGGTAGGGCTATCAATGTGCTAAGGTGCCAGTTTTACATGTTGGGCTATCATTGTGCTAAGGTGCCAGTTTTACATGTTGGGCTGTCATTGTGCTAAGGTGCCAGTTTTACATGTTGGGCTATCATTGTGCTAAGGTGCCAGTTTTACATGTTGGGCTGTCATTGTGCTAAGGTGCCAGTTTTACATGTTGGGCTATCATTGTGCTAAGGTGCCCGTTTTACTGTTGAAAGGCCCGAAAAGTCAGTAATCTTAATCAGTTGTTGATAGCAATCCTTTCATCTTTTGTGTATGACAACACAGGATTTGCAACATTTGTAGCACTCACCAAAAACGTGTATTGAGCTTCTGTTTCTGCCACGCCAATAATCTGCTATTACTCTACCTCCATTGCTGGTGTCAAAGAAGACTTGAACATCACCTGATGAAAATAGTAATAACAAAAATTGAGATTATCTAGAATATATCATCCAATGAATCAATTAACCTAAAATTAACAGCAAGATTATTTGAATACAATAAACACTGAATATTGAGCTGGGTGATTCTACCCCGTGTTTGTGGACTTTCTCATTCCTTATTCTGAATGATCCAGTAAAGTCACTTACTTCTCAATCAGTCAGCATCATTGAAAACCAAAAACAATTTGCCCTGGAACTCAGGGCAGAGTCTCAATCATGACAATAAAGTGTTCACAAAAGTCCAATGGTCAATACATCCACCACAAGGGCAACTTTTTGTAGATGCAAAACATTCGTGGGCTCAAAACAAAAAATTAAATATACTAAAAAAAAATAATAAAATGCACTGAATCAACCCAACTCCGAAACATCATCAAACCCCAATATAATATGAAAACATTCGTGGGCTCAAAACAAAAAATTAAATATACTAAAAAAAAATAATAAAATGCACTGAATCAACCCAACTCCGAAACATCATCAAACCCCAATATAATATGAAAAATTAAAAAAAAATATACCAGCACAGAGTATAAAAAGTTTGAGGAGAGAAAACATCTTCTCGCAATGTGTGCAAAAACATAAAATATTTACATGTACATAAAGAGCATTTACTTCCAACTTTGTTAGCAAGAGGCATAACTCATCAAACTGGCATTATATAATTATGATCAATACTCTGGAGGGATGAAATAAGGTTATTGGTAAGCATATCATGGCTAATTTAATACACCCATCCACTTTGATTATGTAATGAATCTCTAACCAAGAACATGAGACATTGGATTATCTAATCATTTGTCCTTTGCATCAAGAGTTACTATGGCAATCTTTTTTTTTAACAAAACCAACGACAGGGTGGCAATAGATGATGAAATACCTTTCAAAACAAATCAACTGTTATGTCAGCAATATGAAAATATTTAATCATCTAAAAAGAAACAGGTTGTCAGTTCTTTGAATCTTTTCCTTCCAATACAGTATATTACGCTGAGCAGGTAACTGTATTATCAATTTAAGAATAATCAGAAATAACAAATTGTCTATTGGATCCCATTATCTCAAATAATTTTCGCCTGTAGGGGTAAGATTCCTCTTCAATCTGAAAACTTGGCTGCCACATTCTTTCTTTCTTTCATTCTTTTTTTTATCATAACAGTATTGAGCTTGTTACCATGGGGACCTGTGTCTCTCTTGCAAGCAATGATGGACGCCAACTGCCATTTTTGATACAACACACAACATACCAGCATGCCTGAAATGGCACAGTTGGGTTCTAAAAGCAGCAATAACCAATCTTCTCTAAAATAACCTGTCATCTTGATCAACTTATGGCTTGTGATGTAAAAAAGACAGCTTCAGGTCCATTAACTAGGGACGACTTTAGGCACTTTCAACTTGTCATCATCAAGACACATCCCAGCTAACAACATACCCTGTTGGCCAAGTTCTACTGACTACAGACAGTAACAACACCCCCCTCATATTGATTCCCTTAAAAAATTTTTGATACAAGCAAATACACAAAACAGATATCTTCAGGGTCATTAAACGAGAAGATGCTCTGTCACTTTCATTATTTCATTTACTTCCCCATTAAAGAGTAGGCAAGTCTGTTGTTCCTTTTATGATACCTTTGGGGCCATTTAGTTTTCCATCATAATTCATTTACTCAGTGTGCAATCACTTCTATATCTGTGCAGTTTTGTTATTAATCTAAAATTAAAGGATATCTAGGTTATGATGGGAGAAACGTGCCCAGGGCAATCACTTGCAAGTTATGTTAAAAGGGAAATGACATTTACAAATACCCAAAGTCAATGTACAATTTTGCCATAATCAAATGGAATTTTGGCACATTTATCTAAAACATTCCACATGAGAACTATAATCAAATTGATAACAGTGATGTTAGTCTAGGAGTCTTGTGGGTTAAAAAAAATATATTTTAGGTAATTATGGTGAAAAAGTGCCAATTAAGGGCAATCAAAGACAAGTAACATTTAAAGGAAAGTTTCACCATGATCAATTGAAAATTTAGCACATTTATCTATAATATGATTCCACATCAGGCACGTAAAGTAAGTCTAATAAACTTGTGGATAAGAAAGATCAGTAAACTGTCCTAGTTTAAAACTGTTTCATATGAAGCAATTTTTTATGTTAATTATATTTTAATTAATTTACCAAGGTCACTTTTGATAATCTTTTATAATTCATCTGGATGTTCCAGCAAAATAGTTAAAAAGTATGTGCGATATCAGAAATAGTCAATATATTAATAAATCTAACTTGAAAAAACTTTTAATGCTTAAATGAACATGTTTTCTTAAAGCAATCCTTTCTTTAGAAAATTTACAGCCTTAATTACTACAATGCTCATTTTTAAAACTGTATATAGAGTGCATGCAAGGCATGTAATACCATATCTAAGTAACTCCACTACCTCAAATGCTTTATATAGCTCCGTTAGAAAGTGATGGGTTTATGGTTAAAAAATACAACAAAGATTGCAGATAATGCCTCAAGTTCTCTATCTCTCACAACCAATTATAGAAAAATGGTCGATCTAACTCAAACAATAAGTAAAAAAACTGAGTTATCTTTTTGATAACACAACTCCCCCATTTACGCATTCCATCTTTCATCATCTATTAAATGATTCATAATGTCCAAGACCTTAAATGTCTCCCTAGAGACCAAAGTACATTAACGTTTACATACGTCTTGCAACCTATAGCAAAATGTAGCTTAGCATGACTAGTTTTATGAAAACGAATGAAAAAAGCAACGCACATTGTGTTTCAGATGACCATAAAGAGTTCAATTGTTCACCACTGAGGATTAGATTATAAAAACCAAGTATAGTTATCATGACATTACAGTTGTAGATTGCAGGGTGAACTTTTTATGAAATGATAAATCACCTCCTGGAAGACGCTCAGAATTTTAATGTTTATACTGACGATTCATCTTATTTTTTCTGTTGGAAGATGGTCAAAAATAGAGGATGGAGAAGACTGTCATAAAATATCTCTGGCAACTGAATCAATTCTTCTAAATCAAACAAAAATCATACCAAAGCAGGAAAAAACTGGAATCATATGTACACATGATTTTAAGAAATTTCAAACCACTTACCCAGTACAATATGACCAGGTATGTAAACAGTGACGGCAACTTCAGGGTTCAGCCTGCAAGACCCATACACCAGTGACAGCACGGTGAGCACACTGAAAGTCAACATGGCTGTCTTTGGAATTCCTGGGGGAGCACCGTTAGGGTGACGAGGCTGTTGAGCTGCACGACCTTGACCTGTGTGACCTTGACCTGAATGACCCTGCTTGCTTCCATGAGCCTGATCTAAATCATGATCAGACTCGGAATGTGTTCCGTCGCAAAGCTCTAATGTGCAAAATTTGTCATGGGCTGGTTGTCCCCTGGGTTTTAGAGGCTTCCACTCCCTATCTCTCTGGAGATTTGGCACTGCAGCTTTCCGCACCCTAGGGGACATGTGGGGGGCCTCCCCCTTGGGAATCAGGGTGTTTGGTCTCTCTGGGCGTGTGGGCCTGGCTGTGAGGCCAGCTGGGGATTTGGGGGAAGAGGATTGCTGTGGAGACGATGAAGATGGTGATGACGTTGATGACACTTTTGCTGTGATGGGGACGGTTGGAGTTTTGACTGGAATAGGAGTGATGTGTCTCTTGGAGCGTGGTGAAGAGCCGGGAGATGAAGGAGAAATGTCTCCAACCACTTCCAGTTGTTTACCCCCTACATCCCTCCTGTGAAGTTTGGGGGTGGGAGGAGGGGGCGGTAAGTCCAAAGCACCAGAATCGAGCTCCTTCTCAATTTTGGCCTCTGACTGGACACTGTCTGGGGGATCTGGCCATGACTCATCTGACCTTGACCCTGACCTTTGATTTGAACTTTGATGAGATGACTTGGATGCAGCTCTCTGTCTTGAGCCTTGATGGACTGAGCTTGAGGACTAAAATGTGAAAAATGTCATACTATATATATAATCAAGATAATTTATACAGCAATGCTAAATAGTATTACTGAAATTTTTAAGTTAAATTCTACTTTTGTTTTAATACAATGAAGACATTTCTTCTAACATGTTGTTTACTTTATTTTAAATTTTTCTTTTAAGATAATCAGAGCAATTGTTATATACATAAAATGAAGTACAAAAAGAGTTTATTAAATGGTGACATAATATTCTGAGCATTTAACATAACCTGATGCAATAATATGTATTTATCACAATGAAACTTAGAATGACAACAAAAATGGTTCAGAGTTACTACTTCCTGAGCCACTTACAAAAGCACAACACTTAATAGCTACACAATATCCATGCAAATCACCATGAAAAAAAAAAGAAAATATCATATACAGAAACACCACCTCCGACAGATCCTCATCACTTGTATGAATCCCATCACATAAACCATCAGTACATTCCACCACCATGGGTCTCATTCTTTGTTGACTGACTGGAGTCCAAGTCACTTGACCTTGGTCAACTTTGGGAACTCTGGCAGCTTTGGGTGTGCCGGTCAAGCTCACACGGTCACCTGACAGCTTTGCATCCAGAACAGTCACTTTCTCAACATGGACAGGATTTGGGAACTTCGATGACAGGCCAACTCGGTCAGAATTCTGGGACTTGAAAACGGAATCTTTTAAGTTTGCTGACCATGAGAAACCTGGACCTACAGTGCTCCGGAGCTTTTCCTCGTACTCAGGGACTATAGGCTCGGGAGATATCAGCGGAGGATCTCGTTGGTCTAAATAGTAAGTGTGAGCATCATCTTTATGGGACAAGAGGGTGGGCGGAATCTTTGGCTTAGGGGTGCTGTGGAGAGGCTGATGTTTTTCACTGCTACACACAGACTCATTGCTGGAGTGAATACCATCACATAAATCTCTTGTACAAAGATCTTCTTCTTCTTCTTCTTCTTCATCTGGGTGGTAGCCAGTTGCATTAGAATGTTCTCCACGTGGAGCCCTTTCACCATCAGTGGTCAACCATGGGTCGTTGGGACTACTTTTTCTTCTCGACTTTGGACCAATTTCTCCGATTCCATCCTGATTTCCTTTGTGCATGTTGTATGGTTTAACTGATAATACTTTCTTTCCTTTGTTTTTCTCTCCATCAATAGCCTGAATGTCTGAGTCAGCATCCTTGCCCTGGCTGGATTCTTGAAACTGTCCATTGTATTCGGACTGCACATGAAATACTGTGATAACGCCGCCTTCTGGCTGCTGCACAGGCACCACTTTTTCAATCGGCACTTGTGCTGGACGATCTGGGACTGTTCGTTTGAGCTGGGACTCATCATAGCCTGGTGGTTCAACAGGAATTTCTTCAGCCTCAACCTCAATCTCCCTTTGGGAACTTCTTGTGGAAATGCTGTCATCTGTGTGGATGCCATCACAAAGGTCAAGGTCACACCATTCTTCTTCTTCGATTCTGTCATCATTGCTGAGAGGTTCCCAGAGGACAGGCTCAACCCCAGGAATCATGGTAATATTAGGTCCAGAGTTATTTTCCAGCCAGTCTCCTGGAGCTCCAGGATCTCTTTCTGGAAGTGAACTTGACCTCTGACCTAACGACCTTTGCCTACTTGCTGACCTTGGATATGATTCTCCTGGTGGCCTTACGAACTCCTAGAAACCAAAGGAAACAACAACAAACTCAAGGGTAAAATAAACAGCAAAACAATAAAGAAAAAATAAATCAGAAAACTAACTTCAACAACCAATTATACATTTTCATGATATATGAACAGAAAAGAAACAGTGGACACAATAGCCAAAAAACTGTTTAAAAATCAAAAACTTAAACATTGATTTTTATAACATAAAAGCACATATTCAACATCTAGACCAGCAAATAAATCTTTAGAGAAAATCATCATCAACATGCAAAGATATAATGAGGGCCAACAAAATACACAACACTTGTTTTGTGAAAAAAATGTATAAGATGAAAACCAGCCATTTTTGTGAAACAACTGCGTAGAAAGAAAAAACACACAATACTACATAACATATTCCAGAAGCTTGTTTATTCAAAATCAAACAATAAAGCTTACCCTCTCAATGTTTGGCTCTCCAAGATCAGGGCTGTCTACAGAGATTTCTTCACTCTGTGACCTGACAACTTGATACTGTAAATAATAACAAATTGGTACATTACTACTGAGAAATCAAAATAACTAAACAATTGCAAATTAAAGGTGTCATAACTTTTGATTTCTCAACAGAGTAGTGATATGCATAAATAGACACATAAAAATGATTGTAAAATTTATATTCATGAAATAAAAATGTGAACTTACATAGTGTTAAGATTTTTTGTTTTTCTTTTTTTATATACACAGAGCACAATATGGGAAAAAAAGGCTTAAATGAAGCAAATATTGTGTTTCTTGATACCCACAACCAATCTTCCCAAAAAGATCAATTATTACTACCACATTCATCTTCCCATCTTTCCCATAAAAATAATGTTGACAAATTATGAAAGATTTATTAATCTTCTGGCAAATTATAACTGCAAAATGGGCCATTCATCATTCTTTCATGAACATTTTGGGGAATGAAAATCTGAACGAATGTGCCAAAGTAATACTAGATGTGGAGTTATGTATCGCCATCAAACTACATAATTCCAAACATCAATGGGATCAACTGATAAAAAGAAAGGCTGCATGATTTTAAAAAGTGCATTCAATTTGCCAGGTAGAAAGCCAAGCAGAAAATGTTTCACAGTTAAGCAAATGTCAATGTTTTAAGCTGCTTAAGCTTCTGAATACATTTTCTGTGTTTGAAACTATTTCACTTCTTCAGTTTGTTGTCGTATGTTATATACCGTTTCACACCCCAGACCTTTTTATCTGCCTGTTTATATCCAAATTTTTATTATATTCCATTAAAAAACAAACAAGTTCACATTAATGAAAGGTGTTTTGAGACCTTCCAAGGTATGCGTTTTCCAAATTATGAATTCCAATCATCTATCCAACCATATATCTTGCTCAAATATGCAGATTCCTTCATTGGCTTAATAAGCTACAGTAACAGCATTTCTGCATAAAAACAGCAATTAGTACAATAACACTTTTAAACATACACTCTTGACAATCATTTTTATTCATATCAGCTCAGCAGTGAACTATATATCCCCATGCCTTCATATCCGTCATATTCCAGTACAGCAAACAAAACAATAAAACATTCACCCCTAGGCAAAAATACTATAATGATGTCAAAGCACGTGGCATTTTCCTACCATATGAATATATTTTAGGAACATAAAAACTGAAACAATGTTAATTGCACCTTAATCCATGCTAATCTGCACATAAAAGCCACAAACACCCACTGCAATATATATAGCAACTAACATGACAACTGCCTCTGGGGAATAAGCAGTAAATGTCTACTAAATAAGACTAATTTGTCTTTTACCTTGCATTGTGTGGGATATCATAGTACAGATGCTGATGATGGCAGATGATTGAGCTGATGACAGTGTTGATATGGTGCAATTGTATGTATACCATAGAAAATAAAGAACACTTGAGTCTTTTTAGCATCCATAAGCCAACTTGTATTATTAATTTACAAAGCCTTGTTAAAGGTACTATAAGATGCCATGTATTAGGAAATGTCCCAAAGTCATAAGTTTATGTCTTAATATCCCACAAAGCTACTATTTCCCAATTCTGTATTTAAAAATGATAAAATATCTAAAAAGTAAGTAAGATACAGTCTTCCAAACTATCTTTGTTGATCCATCTTCCATTTTCAACCCTCTTCCGAAAGAAAAAATTAGATACCGATCAATGTAAACTTGAAAATCTGACCGTCTTCCGGAAGACCCAGAAGACGGCCTCAATCCGCACCTGAGATGTGATGGTCTAAGTGTTTGGCTAGGCATTTAGAAATAAATTATTCAATTACAAATGGTATCAAACATACAATCCAAGTGCAGGGACAGCAGGAGAAGCAAAGATTTGTGAGTAGGAGAAAATTGCGTTCTTTTGAGCAAAATAGTGGGTGGTTAAAATTGGTTATCACTAGCATGCATTAGTTGATACCATGATGATAAATTCCAGTAAGATTGCACTTGACTCATCAATATTCCGTGGGAGTAGGTGGCAATATCCACCATGGCATATTTAACCCACTTGGACAAATTCAAAACCCCTGTAACCATCCTGAATAATTGGATTAATTTTGAGAAAAATGGACAAATTCATTGAAAAAGCGGGAATGTATGTACTTGTTTTTATACCTTTATATCCATGTGCTTGTGTGTGTACAAGTGTAAGAGCTGAAGAAACTAATATCCTCAAGCACCAATCAACACAAGGACAAAAAAAATATGAATGAACTTAAGCTTCATTATACATGTATTGTGCATTGCTATATAACTGAGCTAAAGAAGATGAAAATTTACACCCCATTTACAAAAAAAAGTGTACCTAGAATGTCATTACGGTCCAATGATCATAACTCAGCTGGTACACATTCATAATGGTGTCCCTAGGACGTAACAGAAGACACCTTTCTTTACTCTGTCACCAAATACAGCGCAATTGTTGTCACTTCTTGGTGACATCAAAAAAGCCGTCACACGATGGAGTAAGTTTTGATCCCACCCGCAGTCAAAACAACTAAGAGTAATGTTATTCTTAGGCCAGGCAAAACTGATAAATTGGTTAACCAGCTGGACTTTTAATGGAGTAAATTTTTTTGAACCAATTTTTTTCAAAACAAAAATACATGGGGTATACTGTTTTGGTACAGGATAATTAAGAGAAAATTATAACTGAGCCATAAAAAAAACAAAAATATATTTAACCTATGAATTCTTTTTTCGAGAAAATCAATACTTGTTAACCAACTGATCAATTTTGTCTGGCCTTCCTGACAGCCACTCTTATCTGTTTGAAGTCGTATTAACTTTCCAAGACCAATTAGAAACTTACGGCTGCATTCACCTGGTTTAAAAAAGTACTGCAACAGTTTTTATGTTCAAATACACATGGTTTTCCCAGGGTTTTTACTCTTTGATTCCTATCAAACATTTGGTGTTGATTAATATTGATGACACCGCAGCCTATATATAATGGTAAAAGTTTATCAGGGCCGTTTTTTTTTTCTTTTTTGAAAATGCTTCGAAGAAACTTTCAATAATCTTCGCTCAAACAATCCAAAACTTTCTTAGCAATCTAATGAAGTAAATGGTTCAATTTCGAGAGTCTTAACTGGTTGGGCTGTCTGCATGGATGGCCAATAGATGGGACACTTACAGGCCTGAGGTTGGCCTAAAACACAAATATAAATACAGTAAATACACAAATACAAATTTAAATATACATATGCCGTGTGTATGGTTAAAATGGTGCCTGTGTGAACTGGCATCATGAAATAATACCTCTTGCTCATTGGATAAGCAATATCTACTTCGATTTGTAACTGTAGTACTACAACACAAAGATACAAATCACGCTGGATTGAAACTGTATCCATTGAACAAAGATGACAATCGCCCAATGTCAATTCGAATAACAATGGCGGACTTCGGCAAAGCTTAAGGTGCATAAGTACAAACTAAGTATCTTTTACTGTATCAAATAATTATTTGCATTGAATTTTAATTCCTATCAGCTCTAAGATCAATTAATTCTAAAATTATATCTCTCAGATTTCAGTTGTTATAGTGTCCACAAATTGGGTTTATCAAGCTCTGTTTATATCAAATAAGAGAGAGAGAGAGAGAGAGAGAGAGAGAGAGAGAGAGAGAGATTATAAGAAAAACAAACAGATGAATCTGAATTAATGAATGAAGGAATGCAAATTGAATGAACAATCAAAAATATAAAAAACATTACGAAAAGGAAAAAAATCATTAAACCCCATTGTCACAAACATAAAAATCCATTAAATAGGTCCAATTTCTCCACATTGTGCCGCCCTTACAAAAGCAGCACTATCTTTCCATCATTGTTTGAGCCTTTTGACTGACAAGTCTTTCTTCCGTTCACATGGCCGTTCACAGATTCAATTCACTCAAGCAAGCAATTCAATTCCCAGACTGTCACTAAAAAAACACCCAGTTTCCTGACAATTAACATCCATCACATAGAAACAGAAGAGGCACCTAATGACATAATGTAGCACATGCAAGAAGTCAGTTGTATTATGATGAATCTTAAACCATCATGCAGTCTTAGAAAAGTGTGGGAGAGTTATGCAGGGGCGTACTAATGCAGAAAATGTAACAAGTTTGCTACGGGGAGTACGAGAAGTTACAATGTAAAGTAGTAATACAGAAGGGACTTAGAAGATTTCTCCCCCTCGCACAGACACAAGAAACATGTACCAACACAGATCAGGCCCGTAGCCAGGGGGGCTTGGGAGGGTTCAAAAGAACCGCCCTTTTTGTCAGGAAAAGGTCTAATCTGGGTAAATTTTGATCTATGTGCACTAAGGATTCATTGTAAAAGGTCCACTTTTTGGGAAAAAGAACCCCCCATTTGAAATTGTTGGCTATGGGCCTGTAGACACACATTCAACATTCTTTGAAACATAGGGTTTTCAGTCATCTGGTAGAGAACGGGATTGATTAAGAAATCAATCATAGTTAATGAACTAATTCAGATTCATTCCTCTGCGAAAATGGCTATCGCAATCGTCTCTATTGTCACCAACGAGAAATCTAAATTTGTGAAGATGCATTCTTCTCACAGGACATCTGTCACTCTGGGACAGATAATAATCACTAATTTTATTGTCATAGTAATTACTCACGCCACCAAGCACCATGCAGTGTCTCATTCCGTTCTTTTCTTTTTCAGATTCTTCATTTCATATGTAACTCAAAAGTAGACTGAGGCCCTCTTCGAATCCAGTAGCATACTTTCTTGGTACAATTTGAGGGGTCCCTACGTGTGATTGTGCTACAGGGGGTTTTCCCTTTCTTTCACAAGTTAGAGTCCTACTGTTTGGGCAAAGTTGATAAAATGGTCATGACAAGTTAGGTAATGTTCATATATTTTAACTTATGGCAAAGAAACAAGCATAAGGACCAAATCTAATAGAACCTACTACAAAATGCTTATTTGAAAAAAAAAAAAAAAAATGATGAAGAAGATAACATATATATGCCTTATAGAGCTGCTTTACTGTACCATCAGTAAAAAAAAATTGTACCACAAGTTTCAAACAATGTGAATGCTAAATCCAATTATTGGGTATACTTGGAGTTTATAGTATACTACCCAATACAAAGAACTGTCCAGTCTTTTACTAGGCAATTATACTCATAGAGGATATGAACAACATAAACCACATACCAAGGTCACCACTGCCCAAATTATCCTTGAACATCTTGAAAGCAGACCCTTCTAGACGTAGCAATATCCGCTCTTGTCAGTTCAATAAAAGCAATCTTACCAGACTGATATCAGAAAATGACAATTTGTCAATAAAAAATCTTCTTTATCATATATAACCTGCAGGGAAGACCAACTAATAGGGACATTTTCAAATATAATGAAGAAAATTGTTAATTTCATTTTAAATTAAAGGAAGTTGTCAAAGGAGCCCAGATAAAGCTGCAATGAAGATGCAATATGTTCCTTGATATAATATTATTCAATCAAAAAAAGAAAATTCCCGATATATCAGCGAAGAACCTGTCAGACAAGCTTGATCTCTATCCACTTCTCTCATAGGGAAGTGGCTCATTGCATGTGGATCAAATTAGAACATTTTAGTTGTTTTCTCGTAAAAATTGAAAATATGCTGGAAACAATTTTCTTGTGAAACTCATTACTCTGATAGGATTTCCAGCAACTGTTTTGTTTCAAATTTAGACAGCACGGTTGCCTCCATCAATATGTTGGACTCAGAGTGAAAACGTTCAAACTGACATGACCAGATGGACATCTTACATAGAAACCACTGTGACATCAAGAGGAGTTAGAAATACCATTGGAAACAATGGGTTTTCTGATGGCACCAATTATGTCTGTTGTATTCTCTCTAAATCAGTCAGATTTTAAAAAGTACTGAGGTGTGTGTGTTTGTTTGTTTGAAGGTGTGTGTGTGTGTGTGTGTGTGTGTGTGTGTGTGTGTGTGTGTGTGTGTAAAGACCTAACTGCCTTCACCCTTCCACATATTACTAAAATTTTAGAACAGTAACTTTTGAATAAAATTTTAGTTAGAAGTTAGTCAGAAGATAATAAAATAATGAGTCATTTCTTATCTAGTAGTTTCTGCAGAGATTAAATTAATACAAGAGACAGCACAAATTCAGGAAATGACGCGGGTCAGCTTTGTCATTTTCAAATCTCTGTGCATACTTGGTTATCATGTCTGAACTTCACTGACATTTGAATGAGGTTTACCACACCAATTACAAATGCTAGACGGGTGTTTTATCTACTTCACTTGCCCTTCCAAGTATAGAAAAAAATCAGGAAAACTGGATTTAAATATTACACATCTCTGCTTGGCATAGTAAACTTTCCAAAACATTGCCCGTAAGTGTCAGAGACTGACAAGCCTGCGCACATGATGGATTTAAAATGAAGAAGATGCAGACCCATAACCAACAATTTCAAAGGGGGGGGGGGTCCTTTTCTGAAAAAGTGGAATTCTTACAAGAAACCCTCTGGTACCTAGATCATATTTTACCCAGAGCAGACCTTTTTCCCCGGCAAAAAGGGTGGCTTGTTTGAACCCCCTGAAACCCCCTGGCTACGGGAATGAAGAAGACACACATCTGATCTGTAACTTCAGGTATATATACAGGAAAATTGGTTCAGTTGGATCTGATACCCTACCTGATGTTGCACTGCTCTTCTACCCAACACACGTCCCTCCCGTGGTGAATGCTGAAACATCACAACAAAAAATTTTAAAATGTATAATCATTTATAAAGCAACTGAATATCCACAAACAGTTCATGAATTACAAAGAATTCAAGGTAATGCCTGTGGGGGTGTTTAAAGAATCCAAGAAATTGCAATTGTGTGTGTGTGTGGGGGGGGGGGGGGTATTTAAAGAATCCAAGGAATTCCCTATGGAATTGCTTTTAGGTTTTTTTTTTTCAGAATAATCCATGGATTTGTCTTTGTGGGGAATGTTAAAAGAATCCATGGGATTGCCTTGGTAGGGGGTTGACAAGGTGAGAGAGGGCCATCCTGCCACGCTTCACATCTCTTCTGTATATAACCATGCTGAAAAATGTGTCAGTATTGGAATTCACTACTAAAAGAATTATATCACCTTGATGATATTGAAGGAAAAGTATTTTCGAGAAAGACTCGAGAAGGCCCAGACATATAGGGTATTTTCATGGTCCCAGACAAAGCAGATTGCAGGTAACTTCAGAGAGAAGCAATTCCTGTAGGAGCTAGGTCATCAGAGTTTTGTTGACTGAAGATGAAATTATTCTTCCACAGGCAAGAAAGAATCTACTGACAGGTCTGTTTCATTCCTCCTGAATAGCATAAGACAGTTATTTCATTAAACATTATGTTTGCCAAAGACATATCAATATGCTTCTCTCTTGAAATCGTTTCAAATACCAGATAAGCAAATGGAATCCACACATGGGAGCCATCTCATCAGACAAGACAATTTAAAAAGACTACAGTTACAGCAATAAAATAAAAAAAACTTCAAACCCCAAAGAAAGAAACAACTTTATCTCTTGTGATAGGTAATCCACATGGGAAGAAACTAATGGATAAAAATTCAAAATCAATTGACATAACTATTGCCGATCCACCCCTATTTCCATGGACCAGATACTGTCACGAATATAACCTCGTTCGATGGCTGTCATGGGAGATAAATCTGATGGCTGAATTAAGAAAATATTGGTAAAATTGGTAAAGAAGGGCAGGGGGTGGGGTGGGGTGGGGGGGGGGAGAGAATTCCATCTTTAGCACACCAGACGGTGAGTGACACTTTGAACAGAATCTCCTTTTTGAAGACTGAAGAATGCTTTTTGTCAGTTAATATTATGATAGTTATTTCCTGCCTGGGGCCAATATGTAAAAAATATGTCACATCATTCAAATAGACGTAAAAATATAAAGCTTCCTTTACCAAAGTGTTCTCACTGCTGAGAGGCATGTACGTCTAATTACTATAATTATTATTATTAGTGGTTATTTGATTAGAAATTTTAGTGGTGGCCAATGACTTATCAAAAAAAGGTTTTCTCTCACAAATGTAGGTTCCTTGGTAAAAAGGACCACTATTTCAGAAAAGGAACCTCCCTTTTCAAGTTGCTGGCTACAAGCCTCGAAGTACATGACAACCTGCAATCTTACTGCTTCTAGGTTACAAGGTGAACTACAAATGGCCTGTGGTCATGTCATGAAAATAAAAACAGTACTTTTCATCTGGTTCATTACCCACAAGATGTGACCTTGTTAAATGGGGACATCAAAGTATGTCTGGGAACTCCTGGGACCAATCTGGCATTCCTGCACTTATATCTTGGGAAATTATTTAAAGTACTAACAGCACATGTCCTGAATGAAAAATGGATATTCACTCATCCATCTAGAAAAAATAGATATATAGATATGTACTTATCTCTAGTTTCTTCAGACTTAAGCAGTCAAGTTTCATGTTTAAGGGGTTTTATCGTTTTAAAGTCTGAATTGGGAAAAGTAAGCAGCTTGATATGTAGACAAAAAATAGGATTTTAGGGCATTTTCAAATGCATTTAGTATGCCTTTAAGCAGTCAAGTTTCATTTTCCATGGAGATTTGACACTAGATATCCCAAAGATCAAAGCCCATTCTGACTAGATTCTTTATTTTTCAAATTTCCATACACACTTGCTTCTTGCATCTGAACTTCAGTAGCTATTAACTTCAATACAGCCCATCACAAATACTAGTCAAACTGGATTGTATGTACTTTCTTCCCTACCTAATAGAATAAACAGAGCCACAAACAACACAAATGAAGGGAAAAAAAGAGGCTCACCACATAGATTTTTTCCTAATATAATCACCACCTCTAACTCAGAAGCCGCAGTGCTGTCTTTAGAGACGCACTACGCTCATTAGTTAAACTCTCGCCGCCTCTGCTACGCTATTACTGCACAGCGTTATAAATGATGTATCCCTGTTTTAGCTCTGTGGGGTATTACACACACATTAGCAGATCTAACTAGGCTCTAAGGTGTGAATCAATGGTAACTGCCCACAGGAGAAGGATCTAATCAGGTTGGGTTTTAGGCAGTGGTGTTTATTTCCTATGTATTCCACTTTGAAATGCTAATCAAATGGCGTTGTGGGATGTGAGAACATAATAACAGGGTGGCTGTTCTTTTTTGTTTCTTGAGAATTTTAAGTCAACGAAATATAATATTATTTATGATACTGAAAATGGTTGCCAATCAAGACAAAAAAACTGAGGAGGCTGGATTAAATCTATAAATCACAATTCATTTATTTCTCTCTCTCTTTTTTTTTTTTTTTTTGGGGGGGGGGGGAAGGAATAATGGGGAGGAAATAATTTATTGTGCTCCCAAAATAGAGTAAGATGGGAGACTATTATAAAGTATAACATCCCACTATGTCAGTATTTAACTTAAACAAAGGGCACTTTCCTTTTGCTCATATGCATACCTTTTCATTCACATACTCCAACCAGTCTTTGGAAATTTAAAATGGCAACGTATCCAGCTTATCGCCAATGCTTTTAATCACTGGGGAACCCAACAATGAACTTTGCACCTAAAAGAAGGAACATGAAACCCCCAAGTATCTAAATATTTCCCCGAAACCTCCTCACTTTTATAAGATGTCTAGAAATTGACCATGATAAGACTCTTTCTGCTGCCTAAGTGTTCAGCGTATCAAGGGAAAAGAACCCAGTCTAGCCTGCCTTATTATAAGAACATCAGAATGCATTAGAATATTTGGCGTATCTAAAGACCCACTGGTTTCAATTTGAGAATCGTTAAACGTTTGAAAGTAGGAATGAAGAGGCCCCAGGGAGTGATCTTTCTACTTGAATCTCACCCATGATTGAGCTGACATCGACATGATCTGCATTTAGAATACTGCAACAGGATATTTCTACTGCGAAATAAGCCCCTATGTTGTCATATTTTTTTTTGTACAAATGATTGGGGAACATTCTAAAGGATAGTTTTTTCACTCACTTTTCAATGTGTGATTTTGTTGTAGTACTGTATTATAGATACAGAATGTTTTTTCTATGATCTATTATATTTAGATCAACTTACTTAGGCTTATGTGCAAATAGTTTTCAAATATATTTTGTTCTCTGAAAAGCATCATTACCAATTAAATCACATCAAAATAGTCCTTTCCTAATATAGTAAGTTGTAAGTGGCAAATCTGCATTTTAATCAGAAAAGTTCAAAATTTTTGCAACAGGCAAAATGCATCTTACCATAATGTTGCACCATTGGTACCTAAATGCCTGATTCTTCCCTTATTATAGGGCTGGGTGGGGGTGGGGTTTTGTGAAGTGAGGTCCCAGCAAAATTTGAGAAGCTAAAATGTGAGTAAGCATGATTTCTGCATGTACCCCTGGATTTACCTCTGTAAACATCCAGCATCATCAGTTATGAAAAAAAATTAAATATAAAAAGTCCGGAACAGATCCATGGTACCTGTCAAGGTGCTGAATAATAGAGATGTCATGTTGGGTGACAAGTCATCTGTCAACTGGTGTCAGCAGGATACCACAGGTAACAATTCACCATGATACTACTGGGAACATACTGCCTGGTTCCATATGGATTGTATTTACTTGTAAGGGAAGGAAGACGCTGAGAAAATGGTTAGGGATCCGTTTTGGAAATGTTGCAAAATGTTTGTTAAATTTAGTTCAAAATAAATTGCTGTTTGTTACACTAGCATATAGAGAGCTTATGACAACTTCAAAAATAGTTCTTTAGTTATCTTGAAAAAAAAAATGGTCCCTTTTCAAAGCAAGCAGTACACTTTTCTGTATCATACTAGTATGAGATATGTTAGAGTCACCCGAGTTTCTTTACTCAACATGGCCAATTAACTGGATTTATTTGATTGGCACATTGGAGCTTGTGAATGGGAGTAACCCCCCCTACAAACAAATGAGACTGGTGTGATACATAAAACTGTACCAATCGTTGTGAAATGGGCTCAAATTATGGTACAAAGCATTGCAAGGAACCAAACTTTATCATGATGATATCGGACATGATGTTGATAATGACATAGGACACTACTGTAACCACAGTAACAATATAAAAAATGGATGTGAAAACTATATACAAACAGTATGCCAAGTCTGTAGTTTTTTTCCTATTCAGTTTATTTAATGCTGGTTATATATGCCATTCAGGTATATATATAATGTTAACCTCTTCCTTAAACTGAATTAAGAATACAGGTTTGCCAATCTGTTTTATTAGATTCTTCAGTTATGTGGCTTATATCTTTAGCCAAAAATCTAGCCATATAATCATCAAAATAAATACAGCATTATTATTCATTAGTGCAATTCTTGGGGGGGGGGGGGGGGAGAGAGAGAGAGAGAGAGAGAGAGAGGGAGGGAGGTAGGACCCAGCCAATCATGCTGACAATCTACCATCCATGCTGGCTTGAAAAAAAGTCAATTTAACATCTAATCACACTTTATCCATTATAAAAGTGGCTTTCAAGAAAATTACCATCATCACCCAGTCCATGTTCTGCCCTGCTGCTCTCTCACAATACAGACAACAGTGCAATCTCATGTTTGTTCATTCAGCCAATGAGAACAAATTGGTCTTATATAAAAAAGTTTTCATTGTCATCCAGCAAAGAATTCTATATGCTGTGTGCTGTGTCATGCACTCGAAGATACAGTAATAGTTTCTTCAGGTAGAGACTACAATACAACACGTGCAGAATCATTCTCTGAAAAGGTGCCTGGCGTTTCCAAGTATCTCCATTTTTGGAATGAATGAATCTTCTACTTTTTGAAATCTATCAATTTTGGAAAGCCACAAAAATTACTTTCTGACAAAAAAACAACAAGCCTTTGCAAAACTTTCACATATCTATTCTTTATTATTTTGGTATTAGTAACAAAACACTGTTGAGAGACATTCATCATTGATCAATTCATGTTGTTCGAATTTGCTGAGTTATTACCGTACGCTACAGTGACAGTATGGAGTGTCTACTGAACTGATGACAGCAAAGTGGATCTGTACAGACTGAGAGATTAGTGCAACTGTTATCCTGACTACTGGCTTCATGGCATTTGCTGGTAAATGATTTCCATTTCCCGACTTCATGCCCAATTATGTTGTTTTTTCATTGACCATTATCTCTTTATGACAGACATTTGAATTCGCCTACTCATTGTCAGAATCTGTGATTGCAATGATGTAAGGGGATATTAACATGGCAAAGGGTCTTGGCGATGATGATGTAATCACATAGCCAATCTACCAAAAAAAAAAAAAAAAAATCCATAGTTAACGTTATTATGTCCTTTGCTAAACTGAATGTACAAAAAAAACTACATGTTGTGAGAATGCTTGTAATGAAGCTAATTACAAAACACTCTCACCAAAAAAGTCATGGGAAAAGGTCTTTTCAATACAGCAGAATTTGAGTTTGATTCACATGTTGGAGAAAAGACTTCACAAATTGTTTTCCTCATTGGCAACATTTTCAAAGGGGGCAATTCAAATACTGACTAATGACATTGTAAATAATTTGGTATAATTAGGTATTGCAAATAATTTGTTTCTGGTTACGATTTCATAATACATAACAGTCCCAACACATTCAAATAGAAATAATGAATATGACGGATTGCATCTTACCACATGCAATAAGCATATGCTCTATGATGTAAAGCAATCAACCATGGTTAAGTTCCAATGTGCAATTGCACTGGTCATTAATGATTTGCGACATGTTTAGGTCAGCTTAAGGTCACATACGGTAAGAGGTATGTGTGACCAAGTTTGATCTATGTCTGATGTAAATGTAAATGTTTGAGGCATATGTGACCTTGTACAGGGTCATGTCAAGGTCAGATTTGGGTCATGTACAAGGAATGTGTGACCTTGTATGGGGTCAAGTTAAGGTCATATTTGAGGCATGTGTGACCTTGTATGGGTCATGCCAAGGTCAGATTTGGGTCATGTACAAGGAATGTGTGACCTTGTATGGGGTCAAGTCAAGGTCATTTTTGGGTCATTTTTGAGGCATGTGTGACCTTGTATGGGGTTATGACAGGGCCATAAAAGCCATGAGGCTATAAGGGGTGGTCTGAAACAAGACAAACAATTACAGTTTGCATATCATACATAATGTATATAATGTTTAAGACCCCCTCTCACCAAAATGTATAAAATAAATGTAAAATTATTAAGTTTAAGTGCAACCGTGTGTATGTGCACAAAAGTACATACATGCAAGTATTCAAGTTTGTATGGATTAATCTATCTAAATTACTAAACAATAATCAAACGGTGCCTCTGGAGGACTAGGTCTAGACTTAACAAGTCTGGGTTGGTCTCTGTGGCTGACTATGTTCCATAAAATATCAATAAGGCAGTTCTGCCTCCTCACCTGCACAGGTGTATGTGGTGGGTAGACTTGGCTCCCCGGAGTGTCATCTTCCCTGTAACCTGCAAGGAGAAATATGTATAGCATGTCATAACTCGTATATCGATAATGGACACGTAATTTTAGCTCACAGAATCAATATTTAGAAGTCACATAAGCCAGACATGGTGCAACTGTGGATCCCACCTGTCACGTCTCGTAAAATAATTTTCAAGCAACAGTTGAAAAACTCTGAGCAGTTGGTCTGTGGAAACTGCAACAGTCTTTAAGAGCCGCCATTTTGAATTGATAGTTAGTAATGAAATAACATGAAATATAATAACACAGATTTAGAAAATAGTACTAAAATGTAAAAAATGAGCATAAAATCCACAAAATTCATACAAGGCAACCATTATCTCCTTCAATATTGAGTGTTGGAAATTAAACTCAAACTGGATTGAAACTTCAACTTGTGTTGACTTTATGTTAGAAAAAAATACTGTTATCACCACTGTCTGACAAAACAGTGTCTGTACATAAAAAGAATATACAATTGAACTATTGTTGAATTACAGATACAATCATTCCTAACGAAAAATCTCAGGGGGAGCATAATCTCATCAACTTCTCTATAATAAGCACGGCTATTGGACTTGGTTACACGTACATTTACACACACACTTTTTTGTACCGTAATTTAGTACTAAAGGACAGAAGAGAAATTCTGGTTGTAGGCCAAGATGCAACAACAAATATAGCAGTTTCCCATACTGGACCAAAAACGCACACAATGCCCACTTGGGTTAATTTGGCCTAACACCCAAGAAGCACTGGACTGAAGCACTAAGAGAATTCTATATGGAATACCGTTTTATTGACTTAAGCTTGGAAAAAAAAAAAAACGCAATGAATTTTCCTAGAACTGTGAGTTGTCTAATCTTACATAACAACTGCTTAACGAAGTTTCAAACTAAAAAAGCAACCCATAATTACAAGTTGTAAGACCGTTTTCTCTCCACTTGGCTTTAGGAAGTGAAAAGTAACGTGCTTTTATTCAATTTCCAGTGCTGTATAGGGACAGTCACACTAAATTTGTCCCAAGAATTGTTTCTTAAAATGATTATAGATGTCTACTGTGCTTCAAGTGTGTGCACCTTGGGTAAACCATATCCTGTCACAGAGATATAAAATAAATTGTAACTTGAAAAAAAAAAAAAAAAAAAGGTAAAATTGCCAACTTTGCTTCTAGTCTTTAACCATCAAAACACTGAAACACTAGGAGCAAACAAAAGATAAAAAACAGGCCCCTAAAAATCATAAAAAGATAGATAGGAAAAAAAAATTGACAACCTGGACTCCATATTTAAGTGCAATGCCCTTACAAAGAAATAATAATACATAAGCAACTGGGAACATGTGCCCCTCTGCTTCTTAAGTTTAAAACCCCTATCACTTTACCCGAGTTAAGAGCCTATCACTTACTGTTACAACAAGAACACCATGTTATGGGAACACAAAAAGATAACAGGAACAAAAATACTGCAAAAGATTCACAAGACCTTTTCTTCTAAGTACTTTAGAGCTGGATGACCTCTCAAAGAGCATTTCTTACAGGTTATCAAGGGGGGTCTTTGTAGATGTCCTACCATCAAAGCAACCTGACAGAGTCTCATCAGAGCATCAAAGGGTTGTTATCAAGTACCACTATATAGGACTCTATGGTCGTGTTCACAACATGTAGATCTGCGAACTAACTAATCTAGGAATAAAGATGGCGACCCACTTGAAAGCATGCCGCATAATCCCTGTCGGAAATCCATAAGGGGGTTATGCAGAAATGTTTAAAGTGGGTTGCCCAGTTGGTCCCCAGATCAAGTTGGTTCTGAAAAGGCCCTATAGTGCCACCCGCAGTTCCACGCAGCTGGTGGTATCATATTATGAATGCAATACGAGAGGGTAAAATTAATCCTAATGGCCCTCCTTCCACAAAAGAACACCAGTCAAACATTGGTCTTTACATATCTTTACAACTGGAACATTTTTTTTGTCGGTTTAGCCCAGAATTAAAGGGATAAAACTTTTAATCCCTTGTAATGTTACCACTGATCAGTAAGCCACTTTGAATCTTTTTTGTGAATGACTATTATACTGAAATGTTCCAACTTAATTTTTTTAAGTGTGTGTGTGTGTGTGAAACTGGGCTTCTATATTTTAACTGTGCACAGCTTTCATCCAAAATTAATGATAACTTAAAAGGCAATAGGGTATGACAGGGAAGAGGAGAATCATGTATAAACAATCGCAATAATTATATATAGCTCTGAATTTTTGTTACAGGAGTAATATCATATTAAAAAAGTCTAGATATGAATTTCAGATGTATTGCAATAGGCATTGCAAAGTTGTTAAGAGACCAATAGCTTAAGGCATATTTTGTAAGTACAAATTTAAACCTTTGCCCCAATGATGTACACTATAACCCTTCTTAGGTGAGCGGCAGAAGGCCAAAATTTCAGATTTAGTGTCCCCTTTATACACAGACCTGAATAATATATCATTTGAAAGCTCAGAGTCTGCTGGTCAAAGTTAGCCATGATGTGGAAATGGCAATTGCCTGCGTAACCATGGAAACGGACAATTTCCAAGATGGCCGCCTGTTTTTTTTTGCATTTTTTCTAAAAACACAAATCATTGATAAACATACCTAAAACATTGTCTATCATCTATCCTTTACATGTTTTGTGATGAGGGAGGTTATGGGCTAAAAAAAACACCATACCAGAATTTCAAGATGGCCGCCGTTTTCAAGATGGCCGCCATTGTTTATGAAATATTGGTCAAATTTTCTCAATTTATTCCAAAACTTTACATATAAAATCAAAACCACAATGTTCATATAACCTTTATTGCCTGGATTACATAAAGTAGTTATTATTACATTACATTGTGGCATTTGGTTAAATTTGGGAGAGGTTTAAGCAGTCAATTTTCACAATTCAAAATGGCTGCCATGAAATGCAAATTTCCATGATGTGGACTTTAGTTCAGCTAAATCATCACAAAATATCTTTAAATGCCAAACTCACACATATATTAGTGCTAGATGCTTGATGCTACATGATGCTTCATACAACCTTTTCAAAATGGCCACCATTTTCAAGATGGCGTCCATTTTCCTGTTAAAATTCATTAAAATAGCATTTTCCAAAGGCAAAATTTATACAATAAAAAAAAATCATATACAATATAAAAACAAAAAACCTCCAAAATTTAAAATAAGTTTTTGGCTTTGAATTGATGTTGTTTTATAAGATTTTAATTGTTTTTTTAATATGATAAATGCAAATTTAAATGTCATTTAAACGAAATGACATTATTTACACATTTTATGCTGGTGACTTCCTGTCAGTCAAATTCTCACATGAAAGTAAACAGCATGCAACAAATAATATCACTCTTCTAACATTGCTTTGAAGAATGCTGTGTATTTCCTAAATTTAAAAAAACTACCAGTTAACTTCAAANTTAAAATAGCATTTTCCAAAGGCAAAATTTATACAATAAAAAAAAATCATATACAATATAAAAACAAAAAACCTCCAAATTTAAAATAAGTTTTTGGCTTTGAATTGATGTTGTTTTATAAGATTTTAATTGTTTTTTTAATATGATAAATGCAAATTTAAATGTCATTTAAACGAAATGACATTATTTACACATTTTATGCTGGTGACTTCCTGTCAGTCAAATTCTCACATGAAAGTAAACAGCATGCAACAAATAATATCACTCTTCTAACATTGCTTTGAAGAATGCTGTGTATTTCCTAAATTAAAAAAAACTACCAGTTAACTTCAAAATGACAGCCAAATCCAATATGGCCGCCCATGTTAAATTATCATTCTTATTTTTTGTATTGCACCTTTGTGGATTATCAATGTTAAAATTACTATTTTAAATATTTTGATACTTTCTATTTAATAAAGAGATTTTATTATGGTAATATTTAAGAGGAAATAAATATATGGTACCAAATATAGCAGAAAAATGACAGTGACACCTCTATCATATCTATATTGTTTTCACTTGTAGTTGTGTTTTTTTACCATAATCCACTTATGCAGGTCAGATTCCATGAAAAAAAGCTTTTGTCAGCAAGATATGAAATTGTTGGGGTTATGTGTTAATTTTTAATGTCAAATTTAAAAAAAAATAGAACACAAATACTAGCTTTGATTACTAAAGCAATAATTAGGCATAATTAGTAGTGGATACCCTGAAAAAGGGATACAGGAACCCTCCTATGCATATTGTTTATCATTATCATTATAATGCCAAATCAACCACGTACATTTGATCTATTCTTTTCAGTATATCAAATGCTGACACAGCTTCTTGGATTGTTTTCCATACATTTAGAATGTTAATAACAATTTGGATTCACCAAAATGCTATGGCAGGTAACATGAGGTGACAACTTTATTAGGTTCTTAGATAAAGATGATTTGATTGCAAGGGATGCTGTATATCATGCATCCTGTCTTTCCTCTTACAGGGTATATAAGTACTAGTAAAACCAATCTGACTTATCACCCCTCAATGAAATCTGGTAATCTATATGATGTTGCAGTCTATCAACTGATAGCAGAAATAGATTATGACCTGATGGCAAACAATAAAGCTTTTACACTACTAGTATCTAGCCTTCTTGACAGGTAGAGATTTCTGCTCCTTTCTAGTGTGGCGTCCAACTATCGAGGTGAAAAGCTCAAAATGAGACTACAAAGCATTATGGTGATGCTGTTTCATCTTCTTGTATAATCAGGGCCGTAGCCTCCGGGGGGGCAGGGGGGGCAGCTGCCCCCCTGGGATTTGAGGTGCAAAAAAAAATTAATAATAATCGCAAAGGTAAAAAAAAATTGCAAAGTTGGTATCAATTCTGTGAGAAAATGCTCTCATGGCCACTAGACAATCATTCAACAATCTGTTTACAAAGGTGTACTGTTTTTAGCCAACTCAGTTCATGTCCAATTGGCGTGTTGTGTTGAAAAAATGACTGTACTTATGCCAAAATGAACCCACAATTTCTGACTTCTGATTGAGCAATAAATAACAGTTAAAATGCACCAGAATGCAGTATTATACATACAGTTTTAAAAAATTTTCCACACCGTGGGAGGGGGACACCCCCTCCCCCCTCGGGGGCTTCGCCCCCTCGTGTCCGCTTACTGCCCCCCCTGGCATTTTGCTCAGGCTACAGCCCTGATAATACGGACAAGGGAAGTCCACTAGCTGTTATGTGTTGTAGTAAAATTTCTTTAGGTAACGCTATCAAAGCTGCCCAAAGAATCATACAAGACCCGAGCTCATCAATCTCACTAGATCCATAAGATACAGTGACAGAAGATGCTGATCACTTGTCTTCCAATTAATCAATGTATACAAAGCAGTTTCTATCTTGAAAACACAGAAAAAAGGTCTTTCAGAAAACTACCCCTTACCAAGTGGCATTAGTCTCAGAAATTAAGCCTATTTGTCCCAGATTTGCTTTAAAGTTTGTTTTTTGGATTAACCAACTTAGATGCATTTAATGCAGCGAGCAGTGAGTTTCCATCATCTGATGGTGTATACAGAAGATGCGTGGCTGTTGCTGAATGCATATGTTCAGCTGTTGCAAAGTTCTTCCAGCTCTACAAGTAGGACTTGCTGCACAATGATTTTGGGTCTTGTAGTTTGATAGATACCTTTCACAGCCATGGTTTTTGCATCTCCTATGATGATATTAGAAGGATTAATGACATACATTGCTGAGTTAGAAGTAGAAAGGCAGCAAGATGGTGTCTACATTCCACATGACATTGTGTCACGCTGTGATGGTGGTCATATTATCCATGAGGGTGACGACAACATTGACATTAGTGCAGAAACTACGGATGGGAAAACACCTTCCATGCTATGGTGAGCCAGTAGTTTTTCAAAAGCAAGTTCTACACCTCCCTGTGAGTACGTAAAAGAATCCCATTAGAAGTTAAGAAGTCCAAGTCACTTGCTCTCTCTGATAAATCCAATTCACCAATGGAATGCACACCATTTTAGAAACCTAAGACACTTGCTGAGCCACCAAGAAGAGAGGTTTTAGAACAGCTCAATTATTACAAAGAGAATGTAATGCAAGTTAATGTTATTGCATGGGGTCTTTTGAGAATGTCCCATCGAAATCTCCTACCGGTAAACAATAAAGTTTAGCTTTGGCACCTGCAGGTCATTTATTTCTGGACAGGATTCAATCAGCTGTCTGTGAAGAAAACGACCTATACTGCAGTTGCATATATGCCACTTCTTGATGTTAAACCTAATGACATGTACATATTTTACACCACAATGTTGAAGTGTTGGGGTACGAGTGCTTCACTTGCACAGCAATTTGCTGTACAAACGGACGACCAACAGCTATATGCCATAGCCCAACAAATAAACTGGTCTTTTCCTGAAGAGTTTGGTTGCCATGTCATTTGTATGGGTGGTTCCCATACACTGTCATGCTTCATTGCTTCTATTGGGAAAATTTGGGCCGTTGCAGATTTGTTGGCCATTGGTGGCCATTGTAGAGTCTGATGTTTATGCAGCATCCACTTCAGCGCAGAGGGTTGTGTGGAAAACAATTCAACATGGCAATAAGAGGGCTTACTTTGGCATTTAAAGCTTTGATATCTCTCAGATTGTCAGCTTTTTATTTTGGTACCAAAGAAAGAATAGCGAAGTTTCACAGTTGACGTGGTATGAGGTGTCAAATGTGTAGGAGTTTTACAAGTCTTGTGCTGTGGGTTTTATGGGTGACCAACATGTATCTGAGAGTATGTCTGAAGATCTGCTGCCAAATTTCTCAGATTTCCAGGCCTGGGGATGAGGGGAATTTCCTACATTTCAGTTTTGGGACTGCCTCCTTCAAGCTCTTCTTTTAAACTTTGTTAGAACAGGGTGCACTGGTTACCGGGAGATGCAGCTTGTGTCGGTAAGGGCAATGTTGCCCAAATTGTTTGCGACAAACTATGCCCAAAGGACCCAGTGTACCTACTAGATATGTCAGAATCCATATTCTCTGGGGACATGTATTGAAATTATGATTTTGATGAAAGAGCATGAGTGACAGGTCACTAATGTAGATACAAAGAACACGTTAAGGGTTTAGCATGTACGGGCGTATATGTGTTCGTGGGTGTGTGTGAGTAGATAACGCATGCAGGCACAAGCATTTTAAGGTATATATGAGAGTATGGGTACTTAGAAATGTACTGAGATAAAATTTTGAAGATAATTGAAGCGGCAAAGTAGTGTATTTATGTGCTCCTTTCTTTACTGAGAAGTCAGCTTGATAAATGTAGACCGCAGAAATGCATCATGGATTTGCAGTGGGTTATATGGACTGATGCACTTCAAATAAAGATAGGTTCCTGTTTTAATATGACAGACATTTTGGTATTGTTAAATACATTAAATTTGATAGATAAAAAAAAACAATTTTTTTTAAAATTGTCTACATATTTCCAAACTATGGGATTTCTTTTTACTGTGACAATCGCGCACAAAGGTTCACAACAAGAAACCCAGTATTAACTTTGACTTGACTTAACATGTGTTAGTACATATAAATATTGAAAAATCCAAAAATTGTTTATTATAAGTGAAAAGTTGCAGAAATAGCACATATCCTACAATTATTTTTCTTTTACAACCATATATGTAGTAATGCTTTGCGAATAATTTCATCCTTTAGATGTGCGTAATACAATTTTGAGAAAAAAACTCAATTTGGCGGCCATCTTGAAAATGGTGGCCATCTTGAAATATGTATGAGAGCTTGGATACAAAAATTATTTATTTGATGATTTAGCTGAATCAAATCCCAAGTTACGGAAATTTGCATTTCATGGCAGTGAGTCATTTTGAATATTTAAGAAATGACTGCTAAAATATCACTGAAGTTAAACCAAATGCCATAATGTAATAAATTAATGACTGCTTTGTATAATTCATTCCATAATAGTCATATGGACATTATGGTTTTGATTTTATATGTAAAGATTTGGAATAAAATGAGCAAATTCGAACACTTTTCACAAATGATGGTAGCCATCTTGAAAACGGTGGCCATCTTGAAAATGGTGGCCATTTTGAAGAAGTTGTATGAAGCATCATGTAAAATCTAGCATCTAGCAAAAATATGTTTTGAGCTTGGTAATAAAAATAATTTTTTTGATTATTTAAGTGCACAAAAGCCTACCTCATGGAAANATCTCTATGCCCTATTTCATTAAGAATGCTTGAAATCTGAACACCTTTCAAGTCCGCATCCCCTTGACTTGTTTTTTATATGTTAACAGTTATAACAACTATCTCACGGCCAAGCCATTACTTCCTAAAATTCCACAAGAACCACGCGACTCACATTACAGTCTTTTCACCAGACGTTTTGAGGCTATAAAATTTCCAAACTACCGCTTCTGATCATCTTCTTTTATTCATTAAACCTACAGGTTGTGATTTCTTTAATTCGCGGGCGAGGGGTTGTGGTTTATGTTCATGACCCGATCCGTCACGTGTGAATGCATGTTCTTTCAAGTGTCAGTCCAGAGACAACGTCCCCTCCCCATCGAAAAAAAAACTCAAAAACTTCTATTTTCTCTCACAAATAATTTGGATCTGTCTGAATTCTGCTTCAACCACAATTCCTTGTGAAATAGTATATGGCATAATTAAAGTTAGTGGTAGAATTTATTTTTTAACTTTTTGTCCCTTTGTGGAAAACTCAAACTTTCTTGTCTCATTCGATCTCTTCACCCATCTTCTTTCTAATCAGGTTTCAAATGTAGAATACAGTTTTGTTTGTTAAATCATTTGTAGATGAGACGAGGCATAGGGAAGTTATTGGAAATAAGGAAGCCAAGACAGAGAGAGAGAGAGAGAGAGAGAGACAGAGAGACAGAGAGACAGAGATAGAAGTTGAGAGAAGCTGAAATGGGAACGGGAGGGTGCAAAGTAGAGTTAACTCTAAATTCAATTCAGTTTAACTTATAGTTAAAAATCAACAAGAGATCTGCTGCTCAATACAACTTGAACATCTTTATCACACGCCAGCAAGTGGTTTACTACTTCAGATGCCTAAAGCTTCATCATCATCTGTAGCGTTTTATCTTTTGCATATAATACATGATGGATAAAAAAAAATGTTCAGAATTAATTCAATCTCAATAAATCTGGTTTATTTCGATTCTCCAACATTTTACCTTTAGTGTAACTGCAGGACATCACACATATACCCACTTCAGGTGGTATATGCTATTAAATCAACACACAAACACACTACATATAAAATTCATGAAGCTCAATCTAAAATCTCAGTTTCTCAATGATTTAAGTGCTCTCCAAGCCTCTGCACTCTGCCTACAAATCAATGATATTTAAAATTTTATTTAGAGCTGATAATTAGAGTCTGAGATACGAAATTGCGGTTGTTGTAAGTGATTTAAGTGTGACTAAACAAGTTCGACGGCTTTTTACACACAAATGTTTCGGATCTACTAGGAATTGTCTGCATCCCTACCACATGCTTATCTGTGAAAATCTGTAAAATGTTAATAATTTTGTAAGATTTCATTCATCTTTTTTAGACTTCAATAAAATAAATCTTTATCTCTCTTTTATCTCCAAGGTCCAGGCTAAGGGTTAGTTTAACAACCTGACATTACGACAAAAAATTTTAGTCTACTTTTGACTATGGATCAATCCATGGTAGTCTACTAAACTGAAAATCTTTAAGGAACTAGTTGCATATCAAACAGGGCAAAAAAAGGCTAACATTTAGGACAGACAATTGTTGTAACTTCAACAGGCAGCTACTGACAGGTAAAATTACATAGGATTAATATATCTTAAAGTTGAGACCAATTTTTGTCTCAATTCTTTTGTGAAACAAGCCCCTGGTTTTCTTTGATGGAAATATTTCACCAGTTGAGAATTTGTACTTTTAACTTCACTTATAATAAACTGAATTTGTGTAGGCCTATGTGTAGGCTAGCTTGGTTAAATCTTACTTTCTCATGCACTTATCTTCAATTTTATATCATTTATTTCTAAACCAGACTTCTCCCTGAACTGTTCACTTTAATATGGATCACTACAGCAGAAGTCGATCTTAAAAACCATCTCTTGGGGATGCCGCTTACAATTAAGGCATCTTTAATACTAGATCCACGACAGCTCATCTAATTTTTATCTGGCTGCAAGCAATTTTAAGATTAATGTCCACTCAATCAAAAAAGCTTTGTGTCCACACTGAATGACCAGTGGTCTTTCTTTGGGGATCAATTCTACTGGGACTGGACTGTGTTGGACTGTCTCTGCAAATTCTATAAAAGCCAACATTTGTACATGTGAATGCTTAGGAGCTAGACCAACCAATGTGCAAGTGTGTGTTTTCGTTATCTCTTTCATTACTTTGTGTGTGTGTGTGTGTGTGTATGTGCAGGTTTATGTGTGTGTGCATGTTTGTGAATGAGCATGTGTGAGCATGAGTGCGTGTGCGTGCGTATGCCTGTGTTTGTGCATGTACAGCTATGCCACCTTAAATTCAATCATAACAGGTAGTTTACATTATAACACGCCTCCAAATCACCAAAACTAATCATCAGCCAGCTCGCTTCTTGCTGGAACAGACGGGCAGTTCATTACCATTAATTACCAGCATTATGGCGCTAAAAATGAAGCAATTCACATTCCCCTCTCACACACAGTGAAGCTAATCAATCAATGTGTGATTTATTACACTGTCGTGATCGTCAACGTGGGATTCAGCCCTCTGATCAGAAAGCTCACACACTCGCACTCAAAACCTATTTAGTTTTGTGCAACAATTTCATGATAAAAGTCATAATTGCATGTGTGCTCTTAAGGTGGCTTTTTGAAAGATTTGTTTAGTTGAAGAATGGCACTAATGGGGCCAGTTTCCCAAACTAGTTTTAGCCTGGAAATTAGACTTAACAGATCAGACCAAAATATGTCTATTCTACTTTGTCCCAAGATAAATCAGTTGTAGACTAGTCCAATAAATGAAACACTGCACATGTTTTATAACAAAAAATACATGATTGTTTCAGACTATCAGTTGCTTTATTGAGTTAGATTACTATGAATTTAGCTCATTATACTGAATAAGAAAGACCTTTTTTTTTGGGGGGGGGGGGTTAAAGTTTAGACCAGCCTTTTGACTCGAGATGCTTTGTGAAACTGTCAGACTCTTCTTCCTATCTTTGAATGCTACAATTTGAACATGATAAATTTTCAGACAAGACAAATTATTAATTTTTATTCTGAACAATTTGACCATATATGGTCAAATTGTTCAGTCATCAACTCTTGTTACATAGTCACAGTATGAGTGAGCCTCTGAAGAGGGATAAATTTGAGTGGGCTAGGTGGATCAGGTGGTCTTATTGCTGAGCTGGAAACTTTTCAGTGGCCATCATGTCAAATGGGGCCATTCAAAGGAAATGTATTTTTTCTCAACTTCGTCTTTTTTCTCTTTTTCTCATTTAATTTCATTCTTGTGCTTTTTGTACCCAATATCTTATCAGCGTTTGAAAAACAGGATACTGGTTATGTTCTGAAACCCTGCTGCAAATTGCCTGTATTCTTCTAGCCACTAATAACTGCATCTATACTTGTAGTAGATGAAAAACAGGAAATGATGTTTCAGTCTGTCTCATGTCATTACAGCATCAAGTGTTCACCTGAGTAAAGAGGATAAACCCGCAAACAATATCTTGCAGAATTACGTCGGATGCTTTCCAGTCGAGAAGGTTATTGAACTAGTGCTGTCAATTTTCCATGCCATCATGAATTTTCATATACATAGACATGCATTCTTTTTCTGACAAAAATTGACAAAAAAAAAATGTCATTATTAATGATGGTATTTATACAAAATCAAACAAATAAATATTACCAAAATGATGACAATGATAGAGCACATTCAGAATAGTGGACTAATAGATTTGCAGATCAAATATGGCGACCCACTATAGAGCACATTCAGAATAGTGGACTAATAGATTTGCAGATCAAATATGGCGACCCACTATAAAACTTGCTGCTTAATTCCCGATTAGACACTGAATGGATTCCCCGCAGGGATTATGCAAAAAGCATACAAGTGGGTCGGCCATGTTTGATCTGCGGATCTGTTAGTCTGCTGAACATTCTGAATGCGCTCATAGTGACGACTGTGACTATGGCTGTGTTCACAACCAGCTTATACGCCAATTAACTATCCCGCGGATCAAACATAGCGTGGCCAACTTGAAAGATTTCATTGCTCTGCCCCTGCTAGAATGTCACACGTGGGAGGTGGGAATTCATTGTCCAGTGCAGGCCATATTTGATCCACAGACTAGTTAGTCCAGAGATCAACTGCTTGTAAATAGAGCCTATACTGAATTGTTTGACTGGGTTCCCATACCTAGATCGGTCTAATAGTATCGACTCATCTCCAAGAGGTTTCTCGCTAAATTGCTTTTAGCTTAAACGGCTTAGTTGTCTAGCATGTCTACTAACTAATTAATTACCCCCTAGCAGCTTCATTAGGCATGACAGACACCTAAGATGCTAAAGTTGATTGCAATTTAGCAGGAATCCCCTTGGAGATAGATCGATCCACAGTGAGTATGATAGGGTCTGGGAATGGTCCCATTGTCAACGCAAAGCTAACTCACTACTATCTTTACCTTCGTCTTCCTCTTCCACTTCCTCTACCTTCAGCTCCCCTTGCTGGGTCTTGCGGCGTATGCACCAGATGGCGAGAGCTATCAAAATGACAACGACGATACATGCTCCAACGATGCCATATACCATGCCAGACACTTGTGGCTGGATAACTTTTGGTATGATGTCCTACAAAGAAATTTGAATAAATACTGTTTACAACTTTTATCCTGTATAAACAACAATATTTGCAAGATAATTTAGTGATTCACAATTGGTTCAGAATGCTTGGATTGATTAATGATCATACAACATTATAATTAACAGGGGACAAATTTTGACTGTTTCAAGTTGCAAAAAAAGCATAAATTTTCACTTTAAAACACAGAGGAATGTTGTTTTCAAAGTATCAACTAATGATGCAATAAAACATTCATGGATTTTCCAAGAAATTTAATTTTGAAGTTCCCGCATTGTTATATACGTATCACAAACTTGAAACCACACATTTTAATACTCTAAGTCAAATCTATAATTGAAAGTACATCAAAGTAAAGGGCAAGACATACAAAACTGATTATAAATGAAACACTCAAAGTTTTGAGACATTCTGCCAATAGATGGCTTGTAATTACTTTCATATTAAATCAACATAACTCTACTTGTAAAAATCTATAATTCACGAGTTAAACCTCGGCTGAGGACAGAGTAATATCGTACCACATCAATGATGCATACCAAATGGTAACAGTCTGTGGAAACAAGGTCTGGTTTCATTTTGCATACATTGTTAATTACACTATATCCATTTCTGGTTAAATGTGACAAAAAAATAATTAGTTAAAAAAAAAAAAAACACCAATTAAACCAAAATAAACAATAAAAATCCTGACACCATTAACTAAACACTATGATTGTAACAATCCTCATAGCCATGTTGATCTCTATATAATACTGGACTTGAAATGTCAGCACATAGGATGAAGAGGGGGAATTGCAATCAAGCAGCTTCTTAATAAAGACAGGGCTAATATAGTGCTTCATTTTACAAAAAAGGTTTAAGTATTAACAAACACTTAACTAATGAAAAAACACCGTAATTCATCGGTAGACATTCATCGGAAAACACAATATATTGGTTGTATGGTGGGACTTATCAGTGGGTTATATTTGTGGAAAAAATCGTCAGATGGGGGGAAAACTATGAACAACCTGTAAAAATCTGGTGGAATCATGCTTATAATCATGTGAAAGAGCCCTGAGAAAACAACAAAGATCATTAAATTTGGAACAAGTTACCAGTAAAACTGACAGAACTGAGATGAATGGCACTAACATTAGTGAATAGGGGAGCAGGGGCAGATCCAGAGATATTTTCTGATAGTCTTCCAAATTATCTTTGTTGATCCATCCTCCATTCATTTTTGACCATCTTCCAAGAGAAAAAAATAGATCCCTGGGAAAAAATAAATAAAAAGGTGGGTTTTGGCCAAGCAAAAACAATTGCTAGCGATAATCTGGCATGATACAAGAAGAAATCGTGTTTCAGCACCTAGGCACCTAGAGTGCCGACAGTACCTGGGTGGGAGTCTCCACGCCTCTGTTAGCCCATACACCGTGCTTGTATTGCCCCACTGAACTTGTAAGACAACAAGTGTGTTAACAGCACTTTCTACTTAACTGACAACAAATTGGCGTGCAACAGCTGGAAACGTTTCAATGTGTGATAACTGAGGCAATTTTGGACAATTTTCAGATCATATCTCCATCATTTTTCTACATATGAACGAAAAAAATCTTCACCTCTCTTTTGTTATTTTCCCTCATATGTCTCAACTGTAAAAAAAATTGTTTTGCTCAAATTTAAAAAAAGATGCACTTTAATATATCATTATGTCCTTACAGTGGCTTCATATGGTTTCTTCCAATTTTAGTTTTCTTATTCAACATGAAAAATAACTTTTTTGTACCACAAATCACTTCCTGTGACTTAACAATATATTCACGAGCAGTTTCTTGCCTAAAAACAAATTACTAGAAATTCTGCAGCTCAAAATGCAAGAAATTACACTTTCATATCACACATAATTTTGTAATTAAGTCTTTCTCTGTGGTTCCAATAAATGCCCTAGTCAATTTTCCTCTTTTATGTCTGTGTTAACCACAATAGAGCCTCAACCACACAAAATGGTTGTAAATGGAGTAAACGCTATCCGAAAGTAGTTTTGCCTTGGGGAAGACAGCTTTTTTAAAGGTTTATCAGATGACACTGTTACTGGAACAATGGCAGGCCAATTGCTGTGCAATTTTACACATTATGGTGTAGTATCATGCAACATTACCAGTATGTAGCTTCTACTTTGTGTGGGGTCACACGCTGCATTAGTTGAACTCCAGTATCTTTCACAGGGCTGAGAATATGTTCCTTCAATCATAAGGTTATTTGAAAATCATTTTCATACTGTATATATATCTAGTAACAGAATCTGAGGCTTGACCCATTTGAAAATATTTCAATGATTGTGGAAATATTTAGGTAAAATTTCTCCACTTTATTTTCAGCTGAACAAGAGGAAATGGATCAATTCAAAGTTTGAACACAGACCAAAGACTTGGTTGGAAAAACAAGAAGAGTAGAGTAGCTCTTCAAGATGAAGACCATTATTTTTATGACACACTCTGACAGAAAATCAAATAACAGAATTAAGAGCTTCAAAAAGAACCCCAAAACCACTCAGGCATATGACCATCTGCATAAGGCCAAATAACATCAATATTCAACCACGAGTCCCTTTGAAATTTCACAGAAAATAAAAAAAAAAACTCTAAGCTACATGAATAGGATTCTTATAATGCAAGTAATATTGTTATCAATAATCAACCAGCATGCTTATTCCCCTTGGCTACTATTCTGCCTTTTGCTTCTTCTGGTTTTGGCGAATGAACATACCAGTACACAACAGACGCGGCTGTGAGCAAACTGGGACAATTGTAATTAAAATTTTATCAAAAAAAAGCTATAACTTTATTTATACATCATGGACTTCCAAGTACTGCAGGGTTTTTTTTTGTCTGGAATAAATGCATGGATATTATGGGTTTGAATTGTCACATGCATAACTGATAAAAAAATAATAGTGGTGTTTCAAGCACAGATTTGTTAACCTTGATCTCTCTCTCTCTCTCTCTCTCTCTCTCTCTCTCTCTCTCTCTCTCTCTCTCATACATATACATTTCAGTCCATTTGGTAACAAATTGCTTTAACCTATTTATTCTACAGTGATGCCCCATTTGATATGATATTGTATTTATTAGCATGCTTCACTGCGCACCTGCATCTCTGAAGTTGAACATTTTCAGCTTAAACTTGTGCTGGTCAATCAAATTGCCTCAAACAAAATGGTATCACTATATATCTTCCAACTCGATCTATATTGTGAAACAGCAGTAAGTTGGAAAGAGATTGAAAAAGCATTGAAGTATTTTATTTTTACTGACTCCATCATGACTAACGAAAAAAGTTTCTAAGGTCCAAACTTTACATATCAGTATAATATTACAAGAGTTTTTTAAGCATGTAATTATTATCATGCCATATCCTTTAGCAAGCAACAAACTGTATTTAGTTGGATGACATCATTCTTATTACTACGGGTCAATGACAGTGCTAGCATTTAGTCCATTTAATCTATAAAAGGAGGGGGGTATGTACCATAGAGCACAATAATAATATAATAACAGAAAAAGACCAACTTAAGCCTCCTTTTCTCACGTTCCAATATTGCACTGTTTACATATATTTATAATACATCACGCAGGTTCTTTCACAAGCAGAACGTTTCCCTCGACTCAAAACAAACCATGGGCGTGTAACATACCCTCCCTGAAATAGGAAGCCGTTATAACTATTCATAACACCACAGGTCAATTGCGGCCTTGAAATCTACCTCATTTGATCAAGATTTAAGGAGGGATATAGCAATATGGCCACAATGCATAATAAGCTGTGACTTAATGGAGCGTATTAACCTCTCATTCTAACCGATTCAATCCCGAACATGAAATGATTAGTAGGGTGAATGGTGTCGTGTTTTCCTTCGACGGTTTCACTGTTTTGCTATCCATTCGGGTAGTGTTTAGGCATGCCATTGAGCGACTGTTACTCCAGATCAAATTCGATGTGGATGGGACTAGAAAAGAGAACCTGTTTGGAGAAATGCCGTCTTTTCATCGTGGTTAATTGTGCCATTGGAAGACGCAGGGGGACAAAGCGAGATGCTACTGTGTCACACACAATGATCCTGTTTGTTTAATGGTTAAATGGACAAGTGAGGCCCCTGTATGTGCTTCAGTGTAGGCGCTGTGAAAATATTCACATACGTGTGATACCTAAACCGAAGTAGCATGCATTCCAAAAAAACATGGGCACATAACATATTTACTGACAATTACCAAGGTTTGGCATCCCTATAAATTTACATTTAATCTTTGTTGAATGTTTTCAATATTTCTGTTTCATGAACAGAAAGACAGAGAGAAAGAGGCAGAGAGAGAGGAGAGAAAAAAGAAAGAGGGATCAATTTGCTCCCATATTTGCCTCGATAAATTCTCAAAATATTGGGGAATTAAAGTCAATAAAACATCAAATGTTGATCTAATACCTGGCTGAGTACATTTTGGCTACAACTAAATAGCAGTCGAAGTCCATAAATACGTAGTTTAAATAAACCTAACAATGTCCATGTAGGCTTACACCAAAATTCCGTATGGTTTATTGACAATTCAGTGTACATTTGAGCTACCATTACTGAATTAATACGAATGATTTAAACCCTTTCATCCCAGAGTTTACCTGAGAATTCTTGCCTTCCTATTTCATATCACCTCTCATTCATCTTAATTCAAAATTGCCAAAGACGCTGCAACACAAATAGATACTACAAACATTTGTAAATTACAATTTAATATCAAATTAAATTGACTTCTACCAGCAAATGCACTCCTACCATTAAACATGAAAATGAAATCATTGGTCAAGGAGGATAGTTTGATTTGGGCTGCCGTAACAAGGTCAACATCTGATATTTGTACATCCTGAAAGAGGGCAATTCAATTTCGACTTAATCTAATCCCTCCTTCTAAAAGAATTTCTTTCCAAGTCTATCAGTAAGCTGAAATGTGAAGAAATCAGTAGAGGCAAAGCATGGATTTGGCTTTAATACATGTAGTTTGGTGTAAGCAATGATGGCTAGTACACTAAGACAGCAATTTACAATCATTTTCAACTCAAACTGCTCAAATTTAACATGATGTGATGCAGTATAAAGTACATATAAACTGCAGATAACAAAAATTATCTTGGAGAGAGAGAGAGAGAGAGAGAGAGAGAGAGAGAGAGAGAGAGACTATGATGTCTTTAGATCCTCCTGATGTTAAATTCTGAAGTCTGCAAACAAGATATTGATAGGCTAATTATTAACCAATTAAATAGCAATTTGCTTAGCTGATCTGTATCATTAACTTGGAGCCACTAATCTTCCGTATCCCTTAAAAGCCACCAAATTAGTCAAAACCTACCCAAATCTATGTTCATTTGTGGTTTTCAAATTATATTTCAGGCTAATTGTGAGAAGGAGTTATTCTTTCACACAAATTATTGCATGCTTGCTTAACATGTTTTCCTAGTCTTTTTTCTTCTGCTAATAAATTCTTACATGGATTTTATGCAAGATATGCTAGAAACATTAAAGCATGATGCATATAAATAAATAATAAAAACAACTAATTCAAAGGAGTTCAGCTCCAAAAAAAAAAAAAACGAATGCTAAGAACTCATTTCTGTAAACTTAGCAAATTGCTCAATCCAAAGTTCACAGTTTCTGGTACTGTCTCTTCACCTACATAACTTTGTTCCAAAAAACTAATATTTTGAGGCATGCTGCACATTCAATCATGAGAGGTTTCATGAAATTCTGAATTTCCATTTTGATTAGGCCGTCTATCCTTCCCTTCACCCACCTGCTTATAGTACAGATTTCAGGGCAATAGCCTCAGCTTCAGATTCCTTTTAAATTAATAAAAGGGGCTTACTTTCCTCCAACTTTAAGGACATTATATATCATCCTTTAGCAAAATTTCTAGTCAGCCTAGACAAAGCCTAAGGTTTAAGACAAAATATATAAAAAAAACATCCTAATGATAACTTGAAGAAATAATATCCTGTGGCTTTAATTTGACCACTTTAAAATGAATTACTGGGACAGCAATATAATCAGGATGCAACAGAAAAAAGAAGTTTACAAAAATAACCATTGTAATCTATTTCCCATTACAAATGCTTACATTTACTAGTAACGCAGTAATCTTGTTACTAGCTGATAGATTTTCCTTAACATTATCACATAGGAAAAAATACCAAAAAAAACAACTCATTAGCGCTATATGCCAATAACAGAATTCTAGGTGAGAATCTGTCAGAAATCAAGGTATCCATTCATGAAATCATTAAAAACTGTTATAACACAATAAGAAAATGAAGAATAAATTGACACAAAATAGATAACGGTAAGAAATATTGACCCAGCGCAGAGTTATATTGTTTAAGACTTAAGTCTTATTCTGCCCGAGAAAATGGTGGATCATCCTTGAACCTGCTGCAGGTCAATCTCCACACACCAGCCTCTTTTCTCCCCAGAGATAAAGTTTTTATTCAATCCGTCTACACCAATGAAACTGGCATTTTCATTAAGGTTTGGCCGAAAGGTCCTTTCACATGTTCTGAAATGTCTTTTTAGTATTGATCTAATGTGTAACACAAACTGTGTTTTTTTTTTTCTTTCAACGCAACCGGAATTGGCATTTTTGTAAAGGATCAGCGAAAAAGGTCTTTTCACAGATCCTTAAGTGTGCTGCTACTATTGATTATATATTAGCAAACTCCATTTTTTGTTATCAAGTTGCTGTTTGAGAAACACCTGTGTGTACATTGTTTAAAAGATGTGCCAATGAGTTAATTTGATTCAAAAGGTCTGGGCAACATGCCCTTTGCAGTTTGTGGGTAAAATCCTAGAGGATTACATGTTAATTGCAGATAAGTATGGTGGCCTATAAGGATACGTTAGGGAAAGCTATGGGACAAGTTTTGCAAAATGACTTAAAAAATGTACAATATGAAGATGACCTTAGGAAGAGACCCTTTGAATAATGGCTGGTATGCTATCTAGGCATTACTTCTTTAATGTGTTGTATCAAATGAAAGATTTCTTTGACTATATAAAATATGCAGTATCTATAAAATTCATGATTTCCACCCATTGAAAACATAGAGTCATTACCATGTTCTCTTATTCCAGTCATGTCTCTTCAAAGATTATCACTTTAAGTTTCTCACAAACACTTTTCAGCAAAGCACCCACCTGACAAATTCAAAACTTCAGCCATAAAATCAATCAGGTTTGTACGAATTTAGAGAGAACTTCCAGTTAAAAGACACACCGGAAAACGTTATCTACAAAGCACATGAATGCAAACTGTCTTATATTGCGAACTTTCATTCAGTCTATGGAGATATCCTGAACAATTAATAATGTGTCGTATTACCAATTGGTTCTTCAATCCCATTTTCCAAAGCAGCACCAGGGGATGTACCAGATATATTATTATGTTATCAATCTTTGTATCAACATTGGCGTGCTGTAAAAGCAGTGAATATGTTTGCAAGTACGTAGATGAATCTGAGCTGTGTGTGTGTGTGTGTGTGTTTGTGGATCTGATTGATGTATGAATGTGTGTACGTGCATGCATGTGTGAATTTGCGGTTAGCCAGAATTTAAGACTACAAATGTACAATCAACTTGTTGCATGCTTGTACTACTCAGCTTAAAATTACACCTAGCTGATACAAAATCATCTGAAACGAACTACATTCGCCTTTCAGAAACTTAAAACAGCCTTTTGCACAATTCTTTTGTTGGATAGATTAAAATAACCTAAAGAAAATGGGAAAAAATTGAATTACGAGCTTCAACAGTTTAAACTGCACCTGTGCATGAAATGCAGCCATTTTCCTTATGTTTCTCACGATAAAAGTCACAAGGAGTTACAGAAGAAACTGATGTGATTGTTTCTAACGTGATTGTTCAGGAGTGAATTGTACGAAATTGGTTTGTGCTGCTGTTTACAGGTTATAGTTTGTGGCAAGAAATTGGGTGAGGAAGGGAGGAAAAATGACACTGACATAGATTCAGATGATAATGAAAATCAATTTTTTTTCAAATGGTTTACATTAGGCTGTAACAACTCTAGTGAAAATGCGACCACATTCTGCTAACACCAAAGAAGAACAAATGGGGGAAAATAGATAAAACAAGACTGGCCAAAGTAATGATTTTGTGAGTGGACCCCAAAAGTAATTTACAGATAATGTATACTTTTAATTTCCTCAAATGTTTAAAGAAAATAGTCCCAATGAGCTGTGTGTGTGGCTACTAATGGGTCCACTAGTGGCCTTTAAAAGATAATGTCCACTGCTGTCCATAAATGGTCACAATGGAAACTGAAATGTCCATACAATTCATTCCGCCAAATTACTATTTTGGTTGAAAAAGCAGGTGCATTTGAGCAAAATAAAACCTTCATTTCTTTTAATGACTTTTTCTAATTCTTAAAATATGTTAAATTGGGTTAAACTTTTTTTGGGGGACTGAAACCACAAAATAAATTTTATGTTTGCAAATGTCTATAATGTTAAAGCTATAAGCCTACAACCTATCACTGCAATTCACATCAATTTTGATTAGACAGGAAAAAAGAAAAGAAACTTGATATCATACTAATAATCAAAATAAAGCTTTGTAACATATTATTTTTTTCACAGACTACAATAACTTTGTTCAATGTCAATTGGGACATCAATGTTGACACTCTATACTGTTCCAGTCAGCTGTGTTTTTTAACTGCATCATCAAACTTTATACATAAAAGATAAAACCAGCAGAGCAATTCTGCTAAACTGTGATCATATAGCACCAGCATAAATAAATAAAACCAACTGGGAAAAATGTATACATATTGTAACTGCAGGGAGATAAGTGCAGATAGAACTGAACTGACAATATCTATATTATAAAAACTTATTTAGAAAGCATGATAAGGGTTACCAGAAAAAGGTACAGTTTGCATGCCTTTATATGACACAAACAAATGACAATTTCATATATATATTGCTGTCTTGGGCCACCATATATTGGTTGGTTATTCTATTTCATGTCTACGGGCTTATTCCCAATGAAACTACTATTCTATGCAAATCAATCCAACTCAGTGGGGACTCATGCTGAATGCAGTCAGATTAACAGATTAACACTCCTCCTGGTGTTGAGTAGAATACGGAAAATTAAGCTGGCAATAATACCTGTACCTTGGAAACAACAGGATGTGTGTTAAGCTGATTGCATTCAGCGAGAGTCACCTTTTATTCATGGGGAAATGTACGGGGGGGGGGGGGGGAGGGAGGCTGCACTGCTTACTCACTGGTTTCTTACGTCTCTACAAAACCAAAAAGCTTGCTTTATAATCAACTTATTTTATCAGCTGATCATGATTCTGATAATGTCAGCTGCAATGGATGGGTTTCTTAAAACAATAACAATTCCAGAATCAGCACTTATTGAATGATAGGTTTTCTGATCAATTAAGGCAAATGCAAAGTTGACATTATAAAGAATACATGAGATATGTGCCTATCCAAAAAGAGGCTTTGATTCTAGTCTAATTCCACTACAATTTTGTAAGTGATTACAATTTGCAAAGGAATACAATTAGACTGAAAAAATTAGTCATGCAATCAACTTCTATCGACTGCAATCAAATTATATCAGAGTCAATGCTTACACATAAAAAATTGTGTTTACAATATGATTCCCACATCCGAACTGTGCCATACCTATATACACAGTATGTAGTACAGCACTTAACTTCAAGTGACTGCAATTAAAATATTACCCTAAACTTAAACATACCTATGCACCTTTCACTAGGAACTGTAAGAGAGTTCCATTTTAATCTAATTTTTGTTTTTTACCCTACCAAATCCTCTGTTGTTAAAAATAATCAACTGGGCAGAGGGCTTATCTTTGGTCTTAGCCATGTCTCAAAAATTTAATGGTGAATAATGAAAATTAGGATCTTCAATCCTCCATTAATTGCACTTATTTTGTCAAAACATTCCACGGTGCCCAAGGACTGAACATTTTTTACATCAATTTGTCTCTTTTTGTGACACCTACTTGTCACTTTAGGGCTTACAGCCTGTGAAACATCTGAGTCCGCGGTGTTAACTAGATCAAGATAATGACCCGTAATTTCTGTTGAGTAAAAAAACTAACACGGCTGCTGAAATATTGCACATGATAGGAACACGCATACATACTCATAATACGGAAAATTATAAAGGTGTATTGTTCTCTTTGCAATCTGATATGTAGTGATATGTACCAACATGTGCATGTGGGCACACGCAGGCACGCACACACACACACACACACACACACACACACACACACACACACACACACACACCAATGTGCACAAGAAACCAGGTCAGATCCTAGTCATTAATGCTATCAATATTTTCATTACAATTAGTACTACAGCCAAATCAAAAATATGGCAATACTTGTAGCTCATTAAAGGCAAACAATAAGCCTAATGCTAAGAGATCAAGAGGCATTTTTCAAGCCAAAGGGACACCTGTCACTACGGAAAGTACTACTAAAGATATTGTAGAGAACAAGCACCATCATGCCTAGGGCCTACGTATACAATGTCTAAGTTTTAACTTAAAAGACCTGATCCTAATGTACTCTCTTCATCAAAACCATAAAGAACATCACTATTACTACTACTGCAAACATTGCAGAGAACCAGCACCGGGCCTATACAACCTCTAAGTTAAGACCTGATCCTTGTACTATCTTCAACAAACCCATGAAGACAGTACTGAGACCAAGTTGCATGGCAGATTCCACTTTATTGATCTAGGTGAGGGTGGTTTCATGTGTGTATATACTGAATCTTTTCAAGACAGAAAGATTGACTGGAATCTGAGATAATACTTTTTTTCACTAATTTTCTATACCCAAAATAGTAAACCAAATATGCAATGTTTAATTACAGGAAGACATCTGTTTCAATTTTAGCATTTAACCAAATAAATTGTCTGCATTATTTTGAGCTAAATACGAATTTAACAAAAGTAACATTAATTTAAGTTTTCATTAAAAAAAATTCAAAAGTAATATTTTAAAATTTAATTACTTTTGGTTCATGGGAGAGATACAGCATAATAAAAATGAGTTCTCCCTGTGCCACTTCATTAACTGTTCCCATTGTTAAAACTGCCCATAAAATTGACTTTTCATATTTAATATGTTCATAAGATATCTCCCCTCACTAAATGACTCCCTAATTAACTTAAATGAAGCATGATATGAATATTTATCATGATCATAATGTTTTTATGGTTTTTCACCATTTAAATACCACCAGTGTACAAAAAAGTTTCCTTAATGTGATGCTTTTTTATTCTACACCACAACATTTTTTCGAAATTTTCATTTTTTGTACATCACGTTTGTTCCTTGATTGCACCAGGATCGCTTCTACTGATATGTGTAAACGGGGCTTAATGTATCTCCTAGACTGCATCAGATATGCATCTGTGGGACAAACAAGCAGTTAAAATATAAGAACACTAATTTTGTTGGTTGTAACAATGATGGCACTTTCCCCATTATGCAACAGAGTTGCGTTAATAATTAAATGTTTCCGTCTGTTGCTTTAACATGATAAAAATAATCACCTTCACAGTGCACTGCTAAATTTCACAACTTGGATCATTAAATATTAATGAATATTTGATAAGCATTAATTATTTGAAGTGGAGAGACTAGTTTAATATGGCTGGTGAAAGATAATTTATCAGGTTACAATCTATTTACAATCTGCAGAACAAACGTTTAAAAAATCAGTCTCTTCAAGGATTACTCAATATGGCTTGAGTGTTTTTTCTTTAGACGTCCTTTTTAATATTTGTTGGAGATGGGAACAAAATAATAAAAGAAACATAATTCCATCTTATGGCTTAAAACTTATGGTACATATGACAGGTTGCCATTTTCAGATTCAGCCTCGTAAGGGCCATATATTGATCCAACCTCCACCCTTTTTACAACTCTGTTTTTCTAGGTTGTGTAACAATCTCTGTCACACTTCACACTATTACACCTAACAGCTGGCTAATTGAAAGATTATATATGCACTGTTTTCGTATCATATTGCACCTGGTTTTGTTACTGAGGTGTGATTCCAAGGTGCTTGTATTGTCCATACTGATGGACACATCACCCGATTTCACATGAACAATTTTTCTGCATTATTTTTCCAGTTTACTCTAGTAAAAATGAATGATAACAGTGAATAAAAATGTGATATTGTTTGCATTTGGTGCAAAACCAGTTCTAGCATATTACAGTATTTCAGAAGCAAGTTTATGTTATCTTGCCATTGACTGGGCCCTTTTGTGAACATTGGAACAAAATCGGCACGTTTCATCCAGCAATGCCAGACAGGGACAGATAAAAATACACACAATCTTGATGGACATTTTCAAACTCCTTTAAGCAAACGAACGCTACAGTTACATCTCAGTGTTACAGCTGCAGTATAGATTGGCAAATATATGCATATGTTGAATAATGAATAAAAATCTGGGTAGGCAATCAAAAGTACATGCTGAAGTACAACATCACTGTAATGTTGATAAAATAGCAATCAAACTGAATCAAATGTGGGTACACATTCTATCAGTCTAGCAACAAGGGGTGGACGCCTTTTGCTTTATTACCTCACTTTACCCCCTGCCAAAGTGTTATTTATTAAATTCAATGAAAAAAATGAAAAATAGTTATCAAATGTAATTATTTTTTTTCCTAAAAAAGATTATAAACAGTGGTATGCAAATGAAAAAAGTAAATGTTTATTTAAAGTTTGTTAGGCTGATTGTGAGGGGGGTGGGGGAGGGGGATCATAAATTCATGCAGTCTAGATATACCGAGTAACTACCATACTATGAAGTCATATGAGGAATAGTTTGCATTACACTCGTGTCTCTTTAGCAGCAATTCTAACTGCAAGCACAAGCAATTACACTAGGGAGGGATAAAAAAGTATAATTACTTTTGATAAGTGGTAATTGCTTCGGAAAAACTCAATTTTATGGGGGAAAACTGTGATGAAATCTGATCAGATAAAGTACATTTACTCCCCTTCCTTTTTTCTAAGCAATTCCCACATGTCCCCATAGGTTAATTAAACTAGTTGCCAACTGTTCGCTGCACAGCGTACTTATACATACCACTACTGTTGTCTGTCACTTTTTGCCAATTTTCTTGAAGAAGTAATTTAGTATTTACAATAAAAAGTTAAAATTCATGTCTGATGTATATCACTGCATCAAATTATTTTATCAAATAGACAATATTCACCCAATAAAATCTCGTATATGTATAATTCTGCTAATAATTGTGTTTTTAAATAACCAATATTGTGGCACACACACATACATGCACATGCACGTGCACACACACATACACACACACACACACATTAAAGATACATTTTCTGTTTTAATTATGCACATGTGTTCAATGTCATATTGCACACTTTAAGGCAATCATATGACAGGCGTCTTTTAAATCCACTTGTCAATGATTGCATGTATAGCACCAATTGTCCCTAATTAATTGAGTTAGTTAAGCTACAAGGCAGCCTGTGCTATAATTGCAATCCGTTTATTTCTGGCAATTAATTATATATTTCCCACACTTGTACAAGTTCTCTTTTAATACTTGAGTTGGTGCGAAAGAAGACAGAATTCAATGACTTGTATCATATTGTAGTTCTCAACTTTTCTATGAAGAAAAATTGTATCAAAAGCACAATAACAGGGTTTCAAAACATGAATTATCAAAGCTTATTTGGGTGATTTGGGCTTAAAATTCTAATTACAGCAGTTTTTTTTTTTTCATAACAGTTATTGATTTCTTGCAATGTAACCACCTAAATTAACTATGAATACAATTTTCTAAAATCGGCAGAATACCACTCAAGGCGTGTCACTATCACAACATTTTTGACCACCAGATTTTATAAATAGCCATTTGACCACAAGGGTATCAATGGTGCACACCTTTGCTATAAGTCTGTGCTAGAGGGCGAATGATTCCCACAAGCAAACCAAACAGCCTCAGGGCCAATACACTTCCTTCACACTTGGTTAGTTTACATAAAATTCTGACTGGTAATCTTGTAGGTATTATACAAATAAAAGAAAAGCTTTGGTAATTGTTAAAGAAAAACTATGCAAATTATGCAACAAATTGAAACTATTTATCAAACTGGTTTCCTGGAGTGGAGTACCTTAACAACAGGCACACTCGATAGGACATCAATAAATCAAACAGATTACGAAGTGTGGGTATTCCGTTACGAAACATTCCAGTCCATTGCCCTTCATGACACCTGCTATAATGCACCGACAAGCTCAAGTTTCCATGAACAAAGAACGCCTGTAGTGCTCAACTCAACCGTGCTCTTCCAAGTCCTCCACTCAATTGACAAAAATCATTTGCATAAACCACGGTTCAGTGATGTCCAAATACGCTGTGACCTCAGGCGTAAGAATTGCAGCATATGGAAGCTGCTGGGTTCACTCTAAGATGTCATAAATCTCTGGGGGAACTGCTAGTCTTGAGTGACATTAAGGCCATGAACTTCATCTGGACAAATTACTGGCCAATCACAATATAACAAATTTGTTCAATACTTTATAAATGGGCGACTTCAGACATAACAACTCTATGCAAACAGGGCACTGGACATGGGTAGAGAAATGGTATGAAATCCTTTGAATGTGAACCAAACTAGGCAGGTATTAAAAACCATGTGCAAGTATATTAATAGTACCAAAAACAATTAAATCTAATTATCTATTTACATCCTTCAACTCAATCTGATCAGTTTACTGTTTCAAACAATGAGGAATAAAAAGGTACGAAATTCACTTAGTCTTAAACAAATTAGCAATTGCCAAAAATAGCCCAATTTAACTGAGTTCTTGACAAATCAGCCCAAGATAGGTTTTAAAACTAGTTAAGACTAGATAATGGTCTCAGTGGCTCTCTCCTACAACCAGATTACTACAGTAGACAATTCAGACACAGGGACATTGATCTCACAATAAATACATCAGTTGAAACATTTATAAGACAAAGAATTCTGCAAGAGGCAGGTCCTAATACACCCTGAACAATGATAAGACTGCCATTTAGTGAAAAAGTCTGAAAATATTGGGTGGGGTCCGGAGTGCCACCTGCATTGAAAACAAAAATTATACTTTTGCCCCTCAAAAGTCTGAAATCCACCAATATATTTGGAAAAATCTCATTATTGCCTTAAACAACAGATGCTCTTTCCTCTATGATTCCTCATCTGCTAATACAAGTAAGGCCCATATATGTATTAGGTCTCAAAGACTGCCCATGTGTGAATGTGTCTCAAAGGCCGAGGGCCACCAACTCACCAACTGCACCACAATCACTTTTCCCATAGGTGTGATAACTTCTGTGGAGTTCATGAAAATCCCATCCAAGTTCTCTCGATCAGGGACTTTCCAATCGGCCTGCATCAAAAGATTGGTGCTCTGTGGATCCTCTGATGTCTTAAACTCAATATTACCCTGAAAAGAGAGATAAGAATTTGGAAAATTAGCTCATCTTGGTGAAAACGGTATATCTTCCCAAATCAAATCAAACTAGTTTTCTTGATCTTTCAGTTATTCAGAAGTGCTTGTAGACATGAAATTTTGTCCTCAACAGTTTATATTACAGAACAGGTTTTTATGACGAAAATTACTATGCAGTTTCCAAATGAAGATTTCAGATAAATCTTATGTCAGACATCTTGAGCAAAAGTGGATTTTTATATTCTGCACATTAACTAAAAGTGCACATCGACCTTAAATGCCGTAATTTTTCATTGTTCAGCAAAGCTCTTGAAAGTGAAATCATTAAAAAATTCTGATTTTGACAATTGACTACAGAAGTTTATAGCTTTAACATCTGGATTTTAAAAAAATGCTGAGAATTAACAAGATAAAGGTTGACGCAAACCATTTCATAATCTACTCCCACATGCTTTGCATAAAAAACCTAACCGAGTTATTTTGGCTCAAATTGCACAACCAGCAAAGGTTGACATTTGATAATCGTTTTTCGCGGCTCCTGTATTTACATTATTGTAATTGTGTGACCTTTAAAAGGAGTCCCAGTTGCACAGATTATTCTTTTCCTGAAATCACACGAAAGTACAGTACTGTTTACACTAGAACTATCAGGACTAAAGACTAGATTCCCATACCTAGATTGATCTAGACTAAAAAGATCGATCCATCTCCGAGGGGTCTCTGGCTGAACTGCTTTCAGCTTAAGTGGCTAAGATGTTTGGCACGCCTATTGAAGCTGCTAAATAATAATTTATTACCCCCAGCAACTTCAGTAGGCTTGACAGACATTTAAGCTGCTTAAGTTGACTGCAATTGGTGAGAATCCCCTTAGAGATAGATTGATCCCCAGTTAGTACGCTAGGTTCTGGGAATGGTCCCTAAGCATGAATGGTTCTTTCATAAAAGAGAAAGCTATCTTAACTGACGGACACCAAACTAGTCTATATTTTTCACAACAATTTGACAATTTGACAACAGACATCTTTAAAAGAGTGCTTCATAATCGGTCCATTTAAATCTAGTGTAAACAGGGCAAAACTGTATATGTTGTCTGAAAAACACTACGAAATTAAGACAGTGATTGGAATTTGAAATCAAATAAGTGTGGAAACTACAGCATTCTAATTTGACTTTAATTTAAAAACAACCTATAATACTATTCTAACAAATTACAAGTTTCAAAATGCTTTGCCTCGAATATATAGATGTTTAAACATGTTATTTTACAAAGTTTAGGTTTTTTTTCGAGTTTTCTTCTTCTGTTTTTTCTTTCTTTTCATTTATTTGTTTTTTTTTTAATAGGAATGATTTTTGCCTTAATGCTTAAAGGTAGATCTTTCCTTCAATGAGATTATTTTAAAAATAAGTATGATGATAATTCAAATATTCATATTCTTCAACACATACAACAATTTCATTCAAAACAACTTGTTGTATAATCCTTATTTCAAAATATTTACATATATGCAGATTTAAAAATCTATACATAATAATCAATGACAAATTGAATATAATAGCCCTTGAGCTGTATAACAAGAGTGCTCCCCTTCCACCCCTTCTCTCTCTTATTTCTTCCTACCTTACTGAACATAAACATTAAAGGGATAATAACTCTTCATTTGCGCCAAAAAATGAATTTTCCTGGAGTAAACAACAATTTTCCCATACTAACCAATGGGTAATGAATCCATTTTTACATTCAAAGTTAGTCCCTGGTTTTTTTCTAAAAAGTTTGGTTTTTTGTTAAAATCTCTTAAGAGATTTTAAGAGAGTATAGCCATCAATGGAGGTCACGTGGTCTAAAGACAAGCTCAGATATCAGAATAATAGCTATAACTGCTGTTTTTGTGGTAAAACAGAATATATTATATTTCTATGAGTTATTCACAATGTTTTTATTGTGAAATATAGATCTCATACAAAGAGTTATTATCCCTTTAACATCACAGGTGGTCCAAACCAAGAGCCAAATCAAGAGACCACCTTGCAGGTACAAACATCACTCGATACACCTGCCACCCAGCCACCCCCCCCTCACCCCCCTGCCCCTCCCTCTCAAACAAAGCCCCCTTTACCTCCTCAAGCCCATATGTTACATCAAAACAAGGTGCTTTAGAATACCCTGTAATTATAAACACCATATGTTCACAATGCTGATTGCAATAATTCAATAACACAATAGGTTTATCAGGGTACTTGTGGTAATTGATTGCATAGAGGTATGATAAACACATACTGATCCTTAGAGGGTTACTGTTACTGTTATGTAACAGTAGCTGTGACTGTTATGTCACTGTGTGTACGTGATACCTTTGTGGAGGGGTATTCCGATACCTCATAAAATGTCTTAATTGGGACCCATGTCATCAAAGGACGGATATCATATCCTGAGGCAATTTTTGTATACTTAGGGTTTGGCATTGAACATCTATATCTATAGCTGGCAAAGGGGAAATGTCAACACGTAGAATATAACCAGATCTTTGGACAACACATTTGGCTGAAAATTCAGGTGTATGTGTACATGTTAAAATGCATTGCTTCACACTTTTCATTCCATGACATGATCTGTGTATATTTAATGCACCTTGCTGACTATAATTGTGCCTTTAATTTTTTGTTTGTCCTAAACAGAGCATTCAAGCAATAAATAAATAAATAAATAAATAAATAAATAAATAAATAAATAAACAATCTCAGGTGAATTAATATGCAGTGCTCAATAAATGTATTTTTTAGGTAAAAAGGGAATTTCTAAAAATTTTGCTATATCAGATTCATTAATGAATAGCGCAGCAACTCGGAATTCTGACACTTATCATTTTGCTATAATTGCAATAAAAGCAAAACTTGGCTATGGTCAGCCAGGTTTTTGATTCTGTGTAGAGTTGGGAAAGGAGTGCTCTGTATACAATTCTCTAATGCTCCTGCAAGGTCTGTATGCATGCTTGTGCACTGATGTGTACACCATTCCTAGACAGGCCTTGACATAAAGGTAAAACACGTAATACAAAACATCACGCAACTTTTAATGGTTTCTCATGCTCAAAACATTGTATCGTAAATAAAGAACATTTTTCAACAATACCATCCCATGATGATACCTGCATAAGTTTGGACAATCAAACTACTAAAACATGCTTTTTTTTACAAAAGAACTAATATCTCAACAAATCACCACCGAGTATATCCTCACGATATACCAACATATATAATGTCACCTGTTCAAAAATTCTGTAACCTTGGCAGTTGCTGTATATAATATTCGTATGTCACTATGGGAAGCAACAGACAGAAAGAACCAGACACAATGCCTGATATGTCACAGGTCATCCAGGCTTACCTGTACTACAGAACATATCCCACTCCTGCCATACTGTCAAGAATATATGTTTTTGAAAGATAGATTCACCTTTCCTTTTTATTTGCACAATGACGAACAAGCTTTAAAATAATGTTGAAAAGAAAAATCAGTTCATGCAGATGGGAAAGTAATAGATGAGGTTTTCTTTTGGGGTCTGTCTTTTGGCCTATCAGTATGTCTGTCTGTCTGTCATATGCCAATCACACGTTTATTGAAACAGTGATACCTCTCTTTACCCTTAGGTTAAAATCTATGCAGCTGTCTGTCTGTCTGCTTGCCTATCTATATCTATCTATCCACATACCGACTTAACTAACTGAACTTTCCTTATTGGACCTTCATCCCATTCTGCCTATCCTTCTGTGTCAAATAATACATGCAAAGTAATTTCCTGACATCTTTATTTATCCAAAAACAATGGATTCCTTTTGTGACCTGCTATGCCTAAGAAGTCACCTTAACCTCCACAGATTTTACTCTACCCTTGATTCCGACCCTTACCTCAACCCTAGATAAAGAAAAAGTGACTTTTAATGTGGCAGTTAAAAAAATAAATTATTTATGGTACTTCTTTTAATCTTTAACACTGTACTCTTGGCTACTCATGGGTGAGATTGCTATTGTGGTTAACGCTGGTTTTTAGTTCAGGTGTAAATACACACCTGGTACAGGAGTATTGGCAGGGTCATGCTAAGACGTGTATTGGGGGGGGTAAGAGAGGGAAGGGGGCTCTTTTCACTTCGTTAAGAGATAGTCGCATCCTCTCCCCCCCCCCCCCCACTAAAATTGCCCACTTCAGTGACCTAAGCTCACTCTTCTCCCCTTATTCCCAGCTACATGCACACATATGCTCTTGAATAATTCAAAACTATAACAGCGCATGTATTTGTGACCCATAAAATTTATGATGGTAAACATTCTATACATTTACCAAAACCATCACTTTTTTTTACCAGTGTGTCACTAGCACTCCTGCATGCTCATTTTTCAAAATCAGTTCTGTTCCCAAAATTCTTGAATTTTCCCATCATATTAATCTCTGATGTGATATTAACAATGTCATCATTATCCGTAGTTCTAAGCAATTATTTGAAAAAAAAAAAAAAAGATAAAAATAGTTAGATCTGACTTGAGAAGTTCTTCCTCATTAGTTTTTCCCACAGTTGGTTTCCCAAAAGACCCAAGAATACTAGGTTAATGACACTGAGGCTCGGAAACATCGTTTCTAGGGAGTGTTAGTCGTACAGAAGAAGCCCCCTGTAAATGTTACATATTGAATTTCAAAAAACCGCACACGCTAAGTATCACGTAATACTAACGAGACCACTCATCATGCAAAGTCTCCATGCCATGTCTTGGTATATCATCTTCAGACTATGTGATTATGGATTTTTTTTGTGTGTCTTCATCTGCCATATGGTCCTGTATCCTCTTTTAGTTTAAAGATGAATTTTTTTCCACATTTCTCTTAAATTCTACAAGATACAGTTGATTTAAAGACATCTCAGGCAATCTTTCTTTTCTTTAATCAAAATTTTTAAGTTAATGAATGACAGTTTTGCCATCTGCTACAATAACTGCTGTAAAGGTATTCTTATTGCCATTAACATTGTTACAACAACAAAATCACTGTATTTCAACTTCTGATTACTTTCAGCAACTGATCTGATAAGTACTGACGTCTGCCTAACCACGCATGCCATTATCTTTTTTTCTGGTAAATAAATCTAATAAATATAACAGTAGATACAAAAAAAAAATCCCACAAATTCAAATGCATATACTTTGTGTATAGTTTGTACAACAAGACTAATCCCCCATTAGAAATAGATTTTTCATGGGTCTATAGCTATACTTTGACTAAATTTGTGTGAGTTGGCCAATTTATTTATCCAAGTTTTCAATAAAAACAAATCTGATCAAACCTGTATTTGAACTCTACAAATTTCATTACAAATTGGCATATCTTAAGGACGATATAATACAAGTTCTAGCTGCCATTGCCAAGAATGTTAAACGTCAAGAAGAGACCATCCCAGGGAAGAGTTTTTTGAGTGATGATCCCAGGACAGGCATTGATCTTCCTAATGTATAGACAACCCAAGTCTGAAGAGTCGCCAGGGACAAACTCTGCTCATCTTAAAGGTCTCAAGGTCCCTTTTAGTTTAAAGATGGATTTTTTTCTTTCAGCTTCCTTTCTTCCTGCACTCTTGGGAGATAACTAATGTCAATGCAATATTTCGCTTGTGTAATTATATTAAAATGTTAGCCATTTCTAGGCTTTGTAGCCAACACATTAGTGTTTTTGGTCTGTGTATGAGAGTGTTTTCTCTCTCAAAAGTTGTTTCTGCCCTCAGTTTTTCCCTCGGAGTACTGGCCTTATGACCCCATTTTGCTTGTATCTTAAGGATCATTTGCTGGGGCACTTGTATGCTTGCTGCTTTTCGCTAGTTCAAAAAGAGTTCTTTGTAGAATTTTAACAACAGATTGATAAAACCTGCATGTAAACAGATCTCATGAGGCCAGTAAGTAAAATGTTTTACTCGATGCATTCATGTTTCACACAGGACTGTATTCACAACCAAAGTTGATCCGCGGACTAACAGATATATGGATCAAATATGGCTGACCCATTCGAAAACTTGCCATGTGTTCCCTGCAGGGAATCTATTCAGTATCCATTAGAGGATTATACAACAAGTTTTCAAGTGGGTCAGCCATATTTGATCAGCGGATCTGTTAGTCAACGGATCAACTGGCTGTGAATGCAGCCTTACACAATTTAATCCCGACTTCAGAGACAATCTCCTTTTGAATTTGTATCCTTTTGATTAGTTTTATTTCTACTTTAATTCAGGAGAAATTGCATCCATCTTACATCATTATATGCTCAAAATATGTTGTTTTCACCTCAATCCTGAATTAAAACCATTTTGTGTGACAATTAGGGCTCATTTCCATACATAGCATCAGTCTACACAAATTGATCCGACTCTGTTGCGACTTTAACGGAATGCAACCAGTTTAACAGATTCACACACCTCCTCCTGGTATAGAGTACAGAAAAGCTAGTAATTATATGAGTAGGTTGGAAACTAAAGGAGTCATGTTAAGCCATTTAACTGATTGTATTCAGCAAGAGCTAGGCTATGCAGGGTTTGATCCATCCACGTAAGCTGATGGTGTCTATGGGATTATGCCATAAGCCTCATTTTGTCCCTAGATGAGAAAGACTGAGTGCTACCTCGAGCTGATAAATTCTTGGAAAATATAGGAATTTATAATCAATAGGGTTGTGTAGGCTAGATAGCTGAAAGAATTAAATGAATCAGAATTCAAAGCAAAAATTGCAGTCGATAATGATTTTAACACCAAATATTTGTTGTTTCAATAACCAAAGTAAATCATCTAAATTTGGTGAACATTTAACAATCTAGCATGAGCCATCAATTTTTTGTCATCATACGCACGTGCATGCATGTGCGCACGGGTGTGTATTTGAACCAAATTTGCTAGATTTTAAATTAAGACTGTGAACACATCTTTCTACATTCCACACAAACACCTTGGGATCAAATAAAAAAATACTTTTTCTACGAAAGCTTTGTGATGCTACATCCCCAGGGAAGATACATGACAAATGATGTAGAAAAGAAGGTCAAAACTGAGGATTCCATTCAATACTTTGGCATTTTGCATTTATTTTAAATAAAAACACAATGCCGTAGAGATTTAATGGCAATGCTCCCCGAGCCCACACACACACACACACACACACACACACACACACACACACATGTTGAAATTTCAATTTGGCCTCGATCTATCCCAAAAATTGAAATCTCTAACAATTACTGCCACCCACTGGATCTTAACACATACATCTCAGAGATTTCCTTTTTGGCTTTAAAAAGCCAGAAATCTGCTACCGAGCAGAAACTTCCCATGCCTTATTATTGTATTATTACAGTTAGACTTTATATTTGGAATACGCAAGATATTTACGGAGGAAGTTATCTTACATCAGCTTTCATAAGCGTTATTTCTGGTAGTAAAGATGAAAAGCTGATGAATCACCTTGGTATGAAAAATGATATTTCAATCTTTGAGAATTGTCTGCATCTTTTGAGTACTGCTTTACTTGACTTAGGGCTGCAAGACAGTTCAATACTCGAACACTTCTCGTTAGCCTGTGATAAATACTCAAATGGGAAAATAATGTATAAAATGAAGCACGTAATGGGGATCGACCTTAGGCCATTTTTCAATAATACACATATATTTCCAGCAAGCTCGGTTGGAGAAATAATAAAAGCCGTCTTCACATTAGGCCTAGTCAAGACTGGAATTAGGCCTAACTTGCACTACAAAATGACAAGAATTTTTTTCAGGTGTGAAAGTTTATTGGCCATCTGGCATCTGTATAAATAATAATGTATTTTACCTTCTACCAATTTTGCATAGCTATGCTTTATACACAAATATTGGCAAACGCAACAGGCGTATATTTTCCTCGCTCCTCTTTTCCAGAGAGTCAATTAAGATAACGAGGGGTGCTCCATGCTGGGAGTCAGAGGTTAAAAAGAAGATAAGGTAAAACAACCCTCACAACAGTACGGGGAGGTCTGGGCCAATCCCCAGGAGTCAACCCTATCCATAATAAAAACTGAAGGTTCCCAGATAAGTGACATTTATTTTTATATCTGCCTCAACCTTGCCAAATCCTTGGTCCACTAATGTGAATTCCACATAATGACCCAATCATAGGCCATATTCATAACCAAAGTTGATCCACGGACTAACAGATCTGCAGATCAAATATGGCCACCCCATTTGAAGGCCTGCTGCATAATTATGGCAGGAAATTAATTCAGTGTCTACTAAGAGATTATGCGGCAAGCTTTGAAGTGGCTTGGCCATATTCAAGATCCGAGGATCTGTTAGACCTCTGGTCAACAGGTTGTGAATACAGCTTAAGAATTCTTCTGGCGGTAACTGGGACTAATCATAACATACATATTCCGGTCTCACTTAGTCTTTGTGTGAACGTGGCTCACTCGTATATTTCAATATTTGCATGCATGGAATACAAAGTGGGTACATCTTGTGGAAACGTCAAAGCAGTCTATCTGAACAGTTTGATTTATTGATGCTAGATACCCTAGGCTCACAAGCAGAAATTGGCTTTTTTTAATTTTCAATACCATAACCTTATTCATAGTTAATGAGTTATGAGTAACACATTGTAACTTCTTACATATATGTGTGTGCAAGCATGGGAAAGCATGCTTTTTACATGACCATGTTTATCGTGCATAAAGAAGATATCTGCACGTGTGTGTGTGTGTGTATGCGTGTGTGTGTGTGTGTGGTTATTTTGAGTTCATCTTCAAACCAGGAGCTGTATGGATGTACAAATCCATAAAACATCACTCTTACATTTATTCAAGACCTATTTACTGTTCGATTAAACATATATTTATCTACCCTTGTAGCTGACCTATATAATCCTCAACAGGTGAATCATTGATGTTCTTTCTAACCTCAGAAGTTACTGTAAAATTAATGCAATCTGCAATCACACATGACTTGAGACTGGCAACTAGTCTAACAAGACAAGAGAATAGGTCTGTCAATTTCTATTTGTATGCGAAATACCATACATAAAAGCACAATATAAGGAAAGTACCATCTCTTGCCTTGAAGGTTCTTATCTCTTTTTTAGATAACCTTCTCCAATGTCTGCAATGTCCAAAGGAATGTAACATCTTTTTTTAGAGATGGAATGACACCACCCATTGCTTGAACACTGCCCTTTTTTAACACAGTGAAAATATATAAAGATGAAGGTTACCATTCCCAGGGATAAAAATTCATTTTAAAAAGGGATTTGGGAGTTTGGAGCCTTATGTCATGACAGTAAGACAGCTGAGCAGAAAAATAATGAGGAGCAAGAAAAATTGGCTAATTGTATTTCTCATGCCATAACCCTGTATCTTTGAATAGTTAAATAGTCTTATTTTCATGGGTGAATGTAGCTTACCAGACACCCCCCCCCCCACCCCTTTACAATTCCTAAGAAGATTTAGACAATTTGAGAAAATTGATGAAAATAAAGACTGAAAATCCGGAAATCTGGCATAATCCAGAAAACTTAAACACATGCAATCTGCATCAAATGAGGCATTACATTTTCATTGCACCTGAAACTACGGACTGTGCCAAGACCAGTTGTCATGCAGAGAATTATGGGGATGGCGTAATGGTATTTCTTAATGAAAACTTTCATAGACCTAACATAATTAGTGCTCTAATGAGACCATGAAAGATTAGTCGATACTGCTACTATTTTGATTGAGTATCTGAAATGTAATTGTGCTGCTTTCCGTGTCTCTGTAATTACTACATTCACAGTGTTGTTCAGGGGGCATCTCAAATCATCAAAAATATATATTGTATTAACTGCTGAAGGGGGGGGGGGGATTGCAAAAATAATGGGGTAGTTTAGGAGACTTAAATAAAAAAGACAAATACAGGGGCGGATCCAGAGATATTTTCTGATAGTCTTCCAAATTATCTTTGTGGATCCATCCTCCATTTTTGACCGTCTTCCGACAGAAAAAGATAGATACCATTCAATGTAAACTTGAAAATCTGACCATCTTCTGGAAGACCCAGAAGACGGCTTAAATCCGCCCCTGAAATATAACACAGATTTAATGTTCTGTCTAGGTAGAAAAATTGATTTGAATAAAATATATATAGTTACATTTATTTTTTGACAAAACATAAAAGTAAATTTGGCTTTTTCCTTAATCCATTCTCTATGGTAATTTAATAACCAGTGTATTCATTGTGCAGGAAAGAAGGGAACATTTCAAAACAAAAAGAAAATTGATGGAAAGAAACTGTTCACACACCGCGACAATGACAAGGATTGTGTCATTTCCTCTGTTTTCTTTACAAGGAATTCTGTCTCCAAAAGCATTACTACAGTACACAAAATAAGCTGGCAATCAAGGTTTTAAGAGCTCAACTGAGTGCATTAATTGTTATTTAATCAGCCAGCATGTTTTCTCAGGGAAAGCTAGGTAGAAACAACTACACTTAAAAAGAGCTCTGTAGTATTTCCAACTTGTCCATAACCACAGTTGAGTGACTGTGAAATGGATAAACAGCAGCTTCAAGATGAAAACTTTGTTTATAGCATCACTCAAAGTCTACAATTCTACCCCACTATACATTTTGTCCATCCCAAGTTATTTAAATTAAAAAAAAAAAAAAAAACATTTTTCACAACAAAATAAAAATTCAGATGAAACAAAAAAGAAATGCCTTCTCCAAAGTCAAAGTTCCCTAATTAGTGGTTAAGTTCAATAAAATTAAAATCAGTTCCAAAACAGTATGACTGACATCATCTTCTTGTTATTGTGATCATATGTTATTCTCTGATCCATTGGTCACCAACGAACTTCCATATTCCACGTAAGCACGTTTCCCATTACAGATCTGACAATGATCTGATTAAGTCATGGTAAAGCTGATTATCTATATCAATTAAATGCTAATTGCAACCAATCAAAATTTGGCCAGTGTAACTGTAAGCATACTGCGCGTCTTTGCTCAAATTCTTTTCTGATACTTCTTGAATTTATTCATATATTGATTAGTTCTTCAGGGCTTCAGTTAATTTTCCATAGCTGATATAAACTTTCCAAATCAATAAGAAGTAAAGTTGTTACTGTCTTGGGCTTCTTCATATTGGACTCAGTATTAGATATCATATCTTACATTTTCATCAAGTAGTTTGCAGTTTAAATGCTTGATCTTTGGTCTAGAAGATATTTTTAGATTTTATTGGAAAAAATAGTGCCTTCAATAAAAAGAAAAACTTTCAAAAGTAGAGTTTGGTATGTAGCTCCACAATTTACTTTCAAATTCTAAAGACAATTATTACCAGAAGACACAAGGATCAGATTTCTTCCTCTTTTAAAAAAATCAGATACCTATTACACTTACCAACCTTTTTTTTCAACAAAAAAGGCAAAACATTAACTCCGATGAAGTGATTTAAACCATCTAAACAACTGCCAACTGTGGAAGTAGAATAAGAAAAGTAAGTAGATTAAAGTTCATTAAAAAGACATGCTCTGGATGCTGATAAGGTACTCAGCAGAAAACCAATGTTAGTGCATTCTACTTGAATAAGTGCTTTGTAAAACCCAATTTGGCAAGTTCCATTCTTTCTCCTAGCATTGATTTTGGCCCACCTTTCTATCTCATATTTAGTGAGTGAGCCAAGAAGAAAAAAAATTCAATCTACATCCTGAAGTTAAAGTGACCCTTTTAAAGACCGGTGCGTCCCCAGGTATCTATATCTCTCGGCTAGTCCATCTTCTAATAAGCTTTGTGATTAGAAGCCAACTGAGAAGCCGGCTATTGATTCCTAAAGATCAGACTTGCATACCAATAACACACTTGAAAGATTTCACTGACTTAAAACCTTGTGTATGGCATTCTTGTAACAGACTTAGACTGTTAACTCTAGATCTAGATCTTATTGTCTTTAACAGAGGAGGTTTATCTTCACTGTGGGTATGGTAACGCTCATGTATTACAAATACTGACTCTATATATGTATACATGGTGTTCAAAATTGGCAATGAAACAATTAAGTCTCAGTCAAACACTGTGAACATAAATGGCTTTATTTCTGAAACACTTGAGTAGATTAGACATGTGTAGATATAAACCTGTTAGATGCTTAATCTACAAGCAAGAAAACTAAATTTTGTTTCTTTTTTTTTAAATTTTTTAATCATTATTTTTACTTTCTTAGGAATGAATCAAACTGAGACCATATTAAACTAAACCCATTCAAAGAATTGACTTTTGGATATCAGAACAATGAAGAATCATGCCCTCTGGAATCCATATTTGCCGTACTTGAAAGGATCTCAATTTTTCTAGAGCCCTACAGTGCAGAATGTCATCTAATAGACTTGCAAACTGTCTTGCCTCTTGATTGAATAAATGGAGGAGACCGCCTAGTGTTTGCTAAGTTGGAGTATTTGTAACTGTGATTATTCCTGGGTCAATTTATATTCCACTGAATTAATGAAGTCAAAAGACTTTATGGAGCATCAAGAATGGAATGGTTTATTGGGCAATTTTGAGCATTTGGGGGAAAAAAAGGGGGAAAACATTTCAAAATACACATCACCAGCGTTTTACATAAAAATTAACACTGCATCCATGAAAAACAATGACGTGATCTACAAAAAATAAAATAATAATAATAGCCAACGCCAAACAACATATCAGAGATGTTACGCCGCATGTAATTCTACCGCACGGCACCCATGAGACACCATAGAAAAGTTGGGGAAACTTTCAGTCGGCAAGCACGCGCTTCTCTTAAACCCACTTACCTGTTGACTTTAATAAGAAAAACAGTCACATTATCTTACCTTGACATTCTGTCTGATGTGCAGCGCCGGTTTTGCTCCCCACGTTCCTCTGATCTCTAGCTTTTTATGTGAAGATATATATCCGCATGCTTCGTCGCCGGCGTCGGTGGCGTTGACATAGTCAACCGCGACCAACGCTACCATCATTAGTACGACACCAGACAACGTGCGAGTAAGCTCCTTTCTAGGCGTCATGGTTAAGCGACAGTAAACCTCGTGAGATTAACTCACAATCCTCTAAGGTGTACCTCGGCGTTTAGCTTCTGTCATCCGAGCCATTTTACTATTAAATTTAGCAACTAAACTCGTGAGTCGCAGCGAGTGTCTCCTCGCCGCTAAGCAGCTTCGCTCTTCAGCATGGTTTATTTATGCCAGCACGTCAGTTGCACTGCCTCCCACTTATCAGACCCAATTAACTTGTTAGTCGTGATATTTTTATCTTCAAACCGGTCTGTTCAATATTTCATAGGGTTCCACCGCCTGTCTATTTCAATTTAAAAAGAGGCACTACAAAGCATTTTGCAATGAAGCGTCCACCGAAATACAGCGAGAGAATGAAACAATAATTAGAAGGAGGGAGCACAGTAAGAAGAAGAGCCAAGGTGCGTGTGATAGCGCTGAGACGAAAGTGACTGTGAGAAGGGATTTGAATCAAATGCGATGGTGTTCAGACCTTAAATGCCGCTTTTAGTCCAATTGTAGAAGTATGGTGTAGCCAGTGGTTAATGGAGTGTCTGTTTGCCGGTCGCAGTCGTTGGGTAAGTGATGTAACGCTCAACGCAGCGTTAGTGACACTCGCCTTTGCTTGAGCTTGACAAAAAAAAAAAAAGTAAGGTGGCTGCCAAGTGTCAGCGTAATTAGTTTTGCTGTGAGGTTTTCCTTGGATTCTCCTACCGCGAGATGTCACCAGAATGCAGTGTGATTGCGAATTACTTGCACCGAATAGCATGTTATTTTTCTTAAAACCCATACCAATGTATTTTCATCTGTATGACATACAGTTTATTCAATATAATATTTTTTCATGATAAATTTATTAAAATTTACTCCTGAAATAAATTGGTAACAACCTGAGATGCAGAAAATCCTTCAGATTAAAGATGTCACAGAAGGATAAATACTTTGGAATATGCCAGTATGCATATTGTGTCACTTTTTTTTTCTGCACATCTGCTGTTTCTGTTGCATTATAATGTTCAAAGGCAAGGTATCAATGCAACAGCATTACAACCAGTATTTTGAGTCATTCACTTTTAGTCTGTGTGCTTATTCTTCTAGGTCATCTTCACTGCAGTACTGGTATTCAGTCTGCCAAACATTGTCATGAATAATCAGTATTTCAAGTGTCATATTAACAAAAACTTGAAACCCATATTTATATCTCTAAAGTTTGTGTAATGTTAGAATAACAATAAACACTTCAAAATGTCATTACATATACATAGCATTTTCAGGCTGTCATGAGATACTAACAGAACTGCCATCATGATGTTTGGAAGCACTTGGTCCCTTGTTCTCTTGTCTCTTGTGGGCCTCCATGTAGTTGTGCCAGAGGAAGTCAGCAAGGCCACTCTGCTGGACTCTCTCCCAGATGGAGGCCAACTGCAAGGCCCAACTGTAGTGACCGTTAGAACTTCTTTCATGGTAAGTTTACGTTTTTTGTGTCGATTAATATTATTGGCCTTTTGCCTTATGGTGGTTGATATTTTATTTTATTTTATTTTATTTTGTTTTGTTTTATTTTATTTTGTTTTATTTTATTTTATTTATTAACTTTATTTTTGCATTAAAATTTAAAATGTAAGATTTGTCTTTTAATTCACAAAAATGTCATGAATAATGATTTGTGTAGTCAGTGTTGTAAGCCAAGTTTAACATACTTGGCATGCTTAAAGTGTTGTGTAAAAATAGCTTGCAGATCTGTGGATTTTCCTTAATGGTACACTGGGGAGTGCAGAATTACATTTCTTTACTGAGCAAGTCTACACGCATAAAAGATTTTATTGAAGAGAGAGTTGTCTGACAAAGTTCATTGCCCCTTATGCCCTCAACCCCAGAAAAGCCCTTGCAAAATTTGCCTGTGCAATAGATTTTAATAATGTTATTCTAAGTGAGGAGTCAAGGAATTTTATGGTCTTCTCTTTAATGTTTTCTTTGATTTCATCAAAATAGCTTAAAGACGTGTATAAGAAAACATATATTGTGAAAGATGGATGAAACCATTTTGCTAAAATTCTTCTGCTCAGTTAAGATTGGGGCCCAGTAACTCGAAAGCATCGCGCTTTGCGAATAGTGATATCACATAGAGGCTACAAAGTATTATATGGGCCGAGTATGGGCGAGTTATGGAATCGAGAGGCTTACGCTTGGTCACAACGTGCGATGCTTTCGAGTTATGGGGCCGAGCTCTCCATAGTCAGCAAGTGTCTGATCTTAGTGGAGATGGATGGGAAAGGGGTTAGAGGCCAGTAAATGGGAAGGGGGGGGGTTGAATTGAAAGAACCATCTTTTTGGCCAGATAAGGTCCCCATTTTAAAAATGAGAATTTCACCTAGTGTGTTCAATAACATTTGTCACATGGTCAACGCAGGGGTGTAAATAGGTCAGTTTTTTCAGAAAAAGAATAACCCCCCTCTTCTTTGAAATAACTGGCAACAGTGTGAGAGTTACTTTCATAAGTGAGCTTAGCTGATTCAAGTAGTCTGCAGCAAAAAGTTGCATTAAGAACGGTTGGCCTATCTTCAATTTAAATACACTCTAGTATTTAAAATGATAATTTCTGATAATGCACAAAGATGTATCTACATAGTTAACTGTGGAGCCAACATGCCTCACCACCTGTTTGTTATTATGATACCCAATCTTGCACGTGCTCTCTATCTCACTTCAGACAAGATTCATGTATGCAAAGCAATTTGATTCCGTAAACCCGAGAAGATCCCTAAGCACACACATAGTCTGATACTTGTACAAATCTAAGGGGATTGTTTTGGCTGGCCTGGTATGTTTGTGTGTGTGCTGATCAAACAGTGTGTTTACTGCTGTGATAAGAACGATCAGAGACGGGATAGAAGGGATATATTCATGCAGTAGCTTAAGACGGGACAGTGGCTGTGTTCACATTGGTTATAAATTGAGTCTGTTCTGAAGGGGTACAGTTTTTATTTTAGAGGATAGAAACTTCCCCTCAATAGTTTCTGTTTACTTCTCTGGGGGCATATTTACACTTAGGATTACTTATTTCTTAACATCGGGCTTTAAAATTTGAGGCTTGGGAGAAGGGTTGTGATCTCATTTTATTTCTAAAAATAATGAGGTTTAGAATGTTGGGCTATTGATGGTAGATATTTCTCACTATCTGTGCATAACCTGTAAGATTTGTAAACGTGCATATTTGCTGTTTTCCTTTTCGATATGAACAGGGGGAATGATAACAGTACCTGTGAGATTATGAGCATTTAACTTTCAGTTAATTTGCTTCTCTGAACATGATAAGATATATGCAGTTCATTGATGAGATTAAAATGTATTTATATTTGCATCTGTGACTTGGTAACTCATCCTTTATATACCAGCCAGTGACTGGTTTGCTCAAGAGACTTGATGTGATATGCTGATGCAACTTTTCAACTTTTTCATCTATTTTTATCCTGTTTGCCCATACTCCTCCCATTTTCCCTCCTACCGCCATCTTTTTTCACCTGATACCCCTGTACCCCCCCCTCTCTTTTCAACCAGAACATGTAACCCACCCTTCTGTCTTTATTTGCAAAAGAGTTCTTGTACAAGTGAGCCATGGGATGGCATTATCATGCTCATATTCAATGATTTAATAAACCAGTCACCGGATTCCAAAAACCCAGAACCCTTCAGCAGTTACTTTTGGCTCTCCCCCTCCTGATTTCTATAGAAATAGAAGTTGTTTCAGATTAGATGCATGACATGTTAGCATTTACATTTACAAGGGAATTGTTTTTCGAGAAAATTATGAGAAATTTTCACCAAGAGGGATATATGTTAATGAATTTAATACAGCATGCGAACTCTAAATGATGTCATGGATGCAATCCCATGTGGATTAATAAGAATTAATCACCAGAAGTCCTGACCGAAGGACATAAAGGGATAGAAATTTCTATAACCTGGCATTTGAATTGAAGGAATATGCGTTTATTGCGTTCAAGAGGCCGGAGGTGCAATGATGTCACCACTATGTTCAATAAGTGGTTTGTGGACAGAAACGACCGAGAGTAATGAAAGGTGCATTTACACTCTAGTTGGCAATTTAATTGAGATTTGAAGAGTAGAATGACCAGTTGTGATGGAAAGTGTGTCTGCACTCCAGTTGTGATGACTTAATTTGATTAAGTCCTTGTTTCCAGTCAAACTGAACATGGATTTGACAAATTTCAGCACTGGCCTATAATTATGCCCACAGCAGAAAACTTCTCTCATGGTACATAGCTTGGCTTTATTGAAAGATACAAAGTTTTATGTTTTATCCATAAAATTTGTGAACCAAATTCATTGATTAATCACCAAATGAAGTCCTTTTTTTGTCATCTTAACCCCTGTAAATAATTTAGCCAAAAACCTGCAGACCTTTATGAGTTTAGCAGAAGCATTTTAAAAAGAAAATTATGTTGACAGAATGTGAAGTGTGTTATCTAGTGCATGTTGTGAAATGTTTGCCATTGTATACTTTATATCAAGTGTACAGAGAAAGAAATTTGAGGACCATATTCTGCCCTTGTGTAAGCTAAAGTTCCCACCTGCGATAGAATGTGCCCCAAGTAGGACTCCACAAGTATGATTTTCAAAACTACATATGACAACACAGTTAAAACTTAGTGCACAGTGGCCATAACACCGCTTTTGATTCCGCGGGGAACATGAAATCTGTTGCTTGTGTCCAATTGCGCTGAAAGAAATTTCTTTCTTCGCGATCAGATCCGTAAACAGCAAATAGTTCTTCACCTATAAGTTTGCAGTTTACTAGAAAAACATCCAATGAATCAATAATCGGCTCGAGTACTGAACACAGAGTATATGATTTAAGCCTTTGTTCACCTTTTCATCATTAACAGTCCTCAATAGCGGATTGAATAAAGCTACCCCTGTAATGGCCAGTGAGCTAGGTGGGATCCAATTCCCAATACCTTTAATAAAGGGCTGTATTCTCATCTGAGGGTCAGTTTTCCAGGTAGGCAGATCTGACCAGTATTGACCACACCTTGGACAAAGCCACTGGTGCTAAACTCATTAGTCATTGCCAGTATCAAATTTTTGCCTTCTTAAGGAAAGTGGTCAGGAAAGTCCAGTCTGGTCATTTGCCAGTGTGTTGTTTGTGATAATCATTTTCTCAACTCATCTTGTGTCATTTCCTCTGGCATGTTGAGGTATGTCTGACCTGTATTGCCCAATAAATTGGCATGCTGACTAATATTTCCAATTTAATTGGTCATTTTCCCAATCAATATCTTTTTTCCCAAATATGTTGGAGATGGACATTTATTTTTCTTTTGTGGTTAGTACCTTCAGTTCATTTAACTTCGGTTATATTATGTCACTGATATAAATGAAAAGGTGGCATGTCACAGAAATTGTGTCAGACATTTATGGTGAATTGTTAAATCCACAGGCTATCAAGTGTCCTGTGGTCAGTTTAAGAGGGAAATGGTCAGAGAGTGTCCTCGGTCACCTGGGGATGGGTTAATTAACTTCATTGTTATTAACAGAGAAATTTGTTCTTACATTGATAGTGTTATTTGATTCCATTTCAAAGGAATTTTATGTGCTATAGCAGTTTATAACTCTTTGTCCAACCTAGAAAGGTGATTTCTTAGTCAGAGCAGGTTAACAGTATTAAATGGACTAAAAATTGTCCAGAGAAAGGAGTCTAAAATCTTTTTTCATGTGGGTTATATATTATTCCTTATTATTTCTGATTGGCTAATAAATTGAAAAGACCTGTTAAAATTGGAAGAGTCAGAAAAATATTTCCTTTGTAGTCAGTGCCATCTCTGAAAAGATAACATTAGTGTCTGATGGTACCATGGCCCATAGGAGCCTCCTTGTTTGTCTTTTTGAAGCTCTTTTTCAAAGACCAATCTAACAGGGTTCTGTTACTTCAGTTTCATTCTGGCCTCTCAAGAGACTAAAGTCAATATTTTGCAGTACCAAATAGCCTCTCAGATGACAAAAATGACATGGTCATGTCAGTTTAGACTGCTGTGAGGACCTTTGGTCAAAACTGTTGACGAACATGTTGGCTTCAATGGCCCATGGTACTACGATGGCTTTGTGTGGTCTTTGGCATCAGTATCAGTAATAGTGAGGTTACTTTCTGTAGTGGCCATTATGTCCAGTCTTGTTACATGACACTGTTGTTTGACAACACAGTAAGGCAGTGTTGTTTGTGTACATATTATTACAGAGAAGGAGGGAAGGACCGTCCTTTTTGATTAAATTGAAACACTTTGAAGTTATTCTTAAACATGATATGATATTGTGATTGCTAGATTGAAACATTTGTGTTGAATAGAACTTGAATAGTGTGGAATTCTAATTATGTTGTGTATTTTTTATGTCCAGTATGTTCCTTTTTGCTCTTTCTCAGGCTTGAGACCACCTTTTTTCCTGAGCTGTTTCTTACTGATTCATTAATAACCAAAAATGAAATTTATAATGGAATACTTTTTCCAAAACCCCTTGTTAGACTTTGACAGAATGCACAGTTTCTGGGAAACTGGATATATTAAAAAAAAAAGGATTCATGCTATTGTGTCTGGAAAAAGTTGAATAATATTCCCCTATCCACAGTGGAATAAATTATTTCCTGAAATTTTCTGAGAAAAACAGGCATGGTATGGCAAATGTTCTTTTGGGTGTTTTTCCAGGAATGCTTGTGGCCTTGAACACACTTAATTTTGTTTAAGAATGGAGGAGGAGCAAAATTACCAAATACTGTGTAGTTAGGAAAAGCATCTTATCCTTAAATGTAATATCATTAGCTAAGGTTTAAATGGTGCATTAAGGCAATCCCAAACATTAATTCATTTAGTCTAAATGTGCTGTTTGAACCAATTTGGGGAATCTCTAAAATAGCAAAAAAAAAAAAGCCAATTCCAAATTAACATATTCAGGAAGTGCCCATGCAAGCACTGTTGGTGAGACCATTGGTTATAGTGACATACCAAAAAGCTTGGTAAGCTTGACATTGCCATGTCTTTCTGTTAAAAAAAATTCAGATTGGTGAGGCAAGACAATCATCATTTTGCACCCCTGTCTAAGATTTCTCTAGAATTGTATTATCTGTCTTTACCTCAAAAACTGCTATATCTTCCAAGAAAAGTACTTAGAAATAATTAAGCAAAGCCATTGCCCTCAGTTCTTGGTATAATGTATAGTAGGAATATATTCTTCTGTTGAAATTGATAATGATTTATGATAACTCTAATTAGGGGCATATATGAGTGCGAGCGCCACAGGGATCATTTGATGGAAGATGGCATTTTTTTGCCAGCCGTATTGATTCTAGGAATTAAGTCAAGATACTGCATGATCAGCCTTTTTGAATAATACTTAATTATTGATTGAATAATCAGACCTCGTAATGCATTATCTGTTAAATTAGAATTGAGTTGGACTTGTCGGCTGGGAAGTATCATGTACTTTGTGAAACTCCTTTCTGCCATTAGCAAATAAAAAAGAAAAAAATGTGGGTTATCAAACACTGCATCACGCCTTGTGACATTACTGGCTCTTACGTACAGTGCTATAGCGTGCAATTGCCAATAATTGCACCAACTGGTACCCCTTTTTTCCATGCAAAGGTTACAGTACACTAAGAGAGAGCCTGCCATGCAACAGTTTATAATTAAAATCTATTTCTTTGGCAGCCAAGGAGCTAGCACCTGCCTTCTCTATGCTTAGCTTAAAGTGACACCACAATAAATGAATAAAATAGGAGGTTTAAAAAGAAAAATTCTGCGCTTTGTCGGGCAATTTTAGTAACTGTCAACTTATTTAAGAAGCAATTTGTATAGTTTATTGGAAAAAGAAAATGAAAATGATCCACTTCTCAAAAACAATTGCCTGCTGCCTGTTGTTGACTTTGACTGTATGGCCACCTCATTGCATAAAAATGTTCTGTAAAACCAGATTGAAAAGATCAAGTTTTATTTGCTTGGTTTAGCCACATAAACTTGCTACAACATTTATGGCTTTCTTGCTGCACATTTCTAGAATGCGTGGTAAATGGTACTGAGCTTTGCAGAAACCCTCGATAACATTAGAAGTCTTACAGCACTTTGTTTTTCGCTGTATTTAAGTTTTTATGGCTTAATGGGAGCTTCATGGCATAATTATGTAAGAAGTGGAACTCTTGTGTGACATTAACACCTCTTTACGCTGAGTCCTGTTGTGGCGGGCCAGGTGTGTTGTACACCTGGAGGTACGAGATCAATAATTGGCAAATATTGACTGGTTCAATTAGTTCATTACATGACATTGTGTGGTATAGGATGCCTGATGATTTTTGACTGGAGTTTCTTTGTCATTCAGGTGCTGGCTCCAAGTCATGAATTGATTTTGTTGAATGTGGTCTATATTATTTATTACCTTTGGCTAATTTTTTTTTATTTGACTGGTTTCGTGTAGACTTAGTGCGTCTGGACATGTAATAATAATGATTATTTCAACGTCCATTATTTTGAAATTTCAACTTCAAATACACCAGTTCTGCAGACTGGTTTGTGGACAAGATACATACTTTGAAACATACCCACAAATATTCAATTGGAAATATCAAAATAAAATGTGGCTTTTCAGTGCTCTTTGTTTTTCAGTAAGAACTAGAAAAGACACAGCATATACGCAGCACATTAACCAGTATTGACAACACTCTCTATTTTAATCCAGTTCATTTGAGTTAATATCCTCCCAGAAGAAATTGGTTAAGATTTTCAATTCCTCAACACCAAAACTGGTGTACCTCGTTAAAGAAGACACCGCTTGTTGCACTCTTCCTGCCTCCCCGAGACTGATTATGCAACGTGGCACGGGCTTCTTGTTGTGATCTCTAATTTTCTCTGGTGCACGACAAATGTTTCACACATGTATGTTAAGTCATTAACATCAGTAATGAGTACAGGTAAGGAACACCTACTCTTTAAGTCTTATAGGATTTACTGGTGTAGCAGATTCTACCTGAACTACTGTGTTTACTTTAATAATGAGCTTAATGTGCTACCTGCCAGAATGTGCACCTGACCTGATTACTTAATTCAGCTGAGGGTTGTTAAATGAATTTAGGATTTTTGAAAAGGGGGGTGGTGGTTAAAAAAACCCTATCCTACAGTCCCTTACAGTTACTTAATGCACTGAACTGTGAATAAATATGGTGATTACTTGAAATTTTCAAATGTCTAAGTCATTTTTCTTAGATTTCTCTTAAGTTGCAGAGAGCCCAAGTCAGCATAGCTTTTACATGTGAAATTTAATAAAGCCAGTGGTTTGATTGCCTGTAAATGGACTGCAAATATATTTTCTAATTCAAAGTCGTGATCTTTATCTCTTTGAGTGTTAAATTAGCATGGATATCTTATAATGTCTTCAACCTTTAATGGAATTATACAACTTAGGATGTCACAAAACATCTCAAAAGAAATTCATATTTTATTTGCATGCACTTAAAAAGTCTCTAAGCAGCCCGGTGGTCTCATGGTCTTATAAATAAAGCATTCGCAGCAGGGAAGGGCTGTATTAATATATTAAATCTCTTCATATGTAATTTTTAAGTCCTGATCTAAATAGTTTTACACATCCAAACATAATTACAACATCATTTTGATGTTCAAACATGTCAGCTATGGTAATATTGAAAATATTGCCATGGTAGGGGGTGAAATACTCCCCTCATTTCAGTTGATCTGAAGAGTCATGCACTGGATCACCCCCTCCTAAAAGGTGTTGAATTGACCCTTAAAAGGTGTGTGTGTCCCCCCACCTCATATTACATGAACTCATTTGTGCTAGGTTTTGGTAATCTAGGTTTCATTTCAATGTAATCGTATTGTTCTCTTTGGCGTGCCCATTTTTGCTTCAAATCGGTTGTTGCCTTGTTTGTACCATGGTATGCGTATGTGTGTTCATTCCCATGCTTATGGCAGATACGAGCATAATGATGAATATGTATTTAGAGAAAATGAATGAAGTAGGAGAGGTGCTTCAATCATGGTTGGAATGATTGCAATACCATCAGTGCCTTTGATTGATAAAGCACTATTCACATGTGATTCATCTTAAATCTCAAGTCCCCTCTACTCTTTTCAGCCTTTGAGTACTACCACCCCCCTTTGAATTTATAATTGCTTAGAATTAGGATCCTCAACTGTCTTGTTAACTGACAAACCCAGCTCTCTTGTGTGCATTATTATTTTTGCCCCATTATGATATTTGAATTAAGGCAGCTGTGCACCAAACTCTCTAGCTATAACTGCTCCCTCTAAAACTCCAGGAGCAACTCCC
>NW_019774181.1:368882-411680 GCF_001039355.2 Lingula anatina
CCCCCCCCCACCCCACTCAGTAACAAATACCCCCCCTCCCACCACCACCACCCATTGACAAATGTACCCCAAAACACTAAACTATAGCTACACCTCTCACCCCCTCCAGGACACCCTCTCCTCCCATTGATTTTCATCTTCCCCTCTGCCCTATCAGGTCACACCCCTACCGTTTCAATTTACTCCTTCACCCACTCTTCCAGAAATTTAAACCCTTAAATTTAAACGCCCCCTCCCACCCTGCTCAAATAATAACTGCACTACCCCCCCCCCACCAGCACCCTCACCCTACCCCCTCAAGTTACAGTTGCATTGCCACCTCCCTTCCTTTAAACATTTTAATCTTGATATATCTGTTTGGAAAGATTTTATTATTCATCTCTTTGCTCATGCCACACTCTTAGAACATCAAACAATTTGAAATTTTTGTTGGCCATAAGCACCTTCGTGAGCGCCTCTGTTTCCTAACTCTTCTTGTTACCAAAAGAAATGCGTGGGTGGGTGGGTCCGTCTGCGATGCTAATTAACCAATGCTTATACACACAGTGGAAATGTAAATTAGCTTGGCATCATCGAGTGCCTTACTCTTGGTTTGCATTCTCAACGATTGTCTGATCTATATGCATGCAAGTGTGCAGACCCCTTGAGCGAAAAATCTTTTGTATCACAAGTGGCTTTATTGTATTGATTTGCCATCGCCTAGGACAACACTGCGGATTCAAGTTTGGCAAACTTGGTTGTGCTGGAGAATGGTTTGGATAATACCACTAGACAATTTAATTACAGTCACTAGTTGTTCTTGGGTTCTTATAGTTTGTGTCTGTGCGTATTTTTGTTTTTTCTTGAATGAAGTTTTTATGTTCATATAGCCAAGCTGTTTTATTGTACCTCAGCCCATTTTTTTTTTTTTTTTTTTTGAATTGGTGCAATGAATGTAGCATATTACATATCATGTCCATTTTAAACATTTTATTGTATTACCGTCCACAAGGCCATTACTAAGTATATATTGAAAGCTGATATTATTGCTGGGTTTTGATTTTTGAATTGGAAAATGGTTTGGTTTGTTTCTAATATCTTTATTTTCTAAACACCTCAGTGCCATGACTTCTTTTTTTTCTGTCTAGTGCTCTAAAGAGCCACTGAACCTTATCAAATTTGACTGTTTGCTGACTTATTTAAGCAGCATTTAATGGCGTTATTATTTTTATGTAGGCAGTAACATGACGCTATTGTCTTCAATGGGGAATTGCATTATTTTGCTGTACTGGTAGTGGATTCTTTTATTTTGCTCCTTATCTTCAATGTTTTTGAAAAAGCTGGCTTTTTCACCGCAACAGTAGTATAAAATATCATCACCAAACCAAAGAAGTACCATGTTATGCTTTAAGAAATCCCAATTTAGATTCAATTCAGTGATTCAATATTCTGGTCCTGAAACAGTTTTAATGGGCCAATTCTGGATCCTGTAAAGGAAAAAATGTCTTAGAAAGAAAAGGTTGGCAGATTTGAACTCTGCCATTGATTGCCTTCATGTTTGTCAATGGAAGGTTCGCTGAATGGACAGGTTGCATATTGGGGAAGATGAATATCTAAGTCACGGATGTTGTTGTGTTATTCAAATTCATGCAACAACTTCAATTTAATAAAAAGACTAATTACAAAAGCGGGTAATATTTATAAGTCAGGCCCGTAGCCAGCATTTTCAAAAGGGGGGTTCTTTTTCTGAAAAAGTGGACCTTTTCCCATAAAAACTTCACGTACCTAGATCAAATCTTACCCAGACTGGACCTTTTCCTAGCAAAAGGGGCGGTTCTTTCGAACCTCCCGAACCCCCCCTGGCTACGGGCCTGTAAGTAAAATCTTCTACAAATACATGGCATTTACAACTGGTTAACTAAACCTCATCTGTACCAAAGGGCAATGAAAAGTAATCTGAAATTTTTCAGTGTGTTGAACTATTGAGAATGGCAAAAAAAAGTCAGGTAATTTATAAACTTTAGTTTGAGGACTTTTAATGGACTCCTAGTCATGGTTATGGTACAGATTCCCAGTTCCTTGAAAATGTTAAACTTCGATCAAAGACCTCGGGTTAGTAGAACATAAATTAAAACTTCGATGTCATCTTCTAAGTGTTGACAGTCTCTCATCAAAGTGAAGTGAAGTGCCTTATGAAGATGTACTTAAATGTTATATGCAAAGACAGAATAAGAGATCCCAGATCCATTGTCCACCTTTAAGTGTGGACACAAGGTCATTAGACCATATGCTGAGCACCTTATGAAGATTAACTCAAGTTTAGGTCGTTGACAGTAAATATATGACACTAGAGTCAGAAGTCACTTAAAATCTTAGACTCCACGACAGTAAACACCTAATTGCAGCCTGGATCCTCTTGTAGACATGAGCATATTTGAGTACAGTAAGTTATTCATGCCCAATTGATACCAGTTTGTTTGCCAAGACATTGTGCCTCAAAGGAATCAGCTTTGAGACATTGAGTATATGTTCTTGTTAAAAATTAACAAATAATGTTTGATAAGTGCAGTTGATACATGATGTTAATTAGTGCATTCAAGTAATTTGATGGCTTTTGAAGTGCATAGATGTTGACATTTCGACAGATACCAACAGGTACCAGCTCTCTGTAACTCTCCAAGATTGATCATATCCCCTTGGCCCATCCCCTCTGGAGAAAAGAAAACTAAATTAGATATATATATATATATATATATGATATTTTTTAAAAATAGTTGTGAATATACCAAAATATACCTTCTCACATATTTGCTAATATGCAGTTGGTTCAAAGACATTAAGAATATGGATAGTCTATCTCACACACACACACACACACACACACACACACACACACACACACACACAGGCATGCATGCACGCACAAACACACACATACACTGATAATGATAAATTTACGAAAAAAATTCCTGTTAAGAACTTTCCTTCAAAATGGGAATCTAACCTAAGCAGTGCACTGTTATTCAGCTAAAAGAAAAATTTTAAAAATGAAGATGATGATTTGTGATTATTAGCAGCCAACCTCTGATCTTGAACAAAAGACGGTTAAAAGAGAAATTAAAGATTCAAGTCACAAAAAAAGCTCATGGACATCTTCTAAGATTAGGTTGACATCAAGGGCAGTTTGAAGACTTTGTGGATGGCACAGGATCCTAAAGGATGGCAAAATATGCCCCAGGGCAAACTTGGATGATTTTCTAATTAAGAAACTAATTAATTAGATAAACCCTCCACACCCCTATATAACCCGAGGGGTCTTGCTCTCCTAGAATTTAAAGTTGGTTCATAAAAATTTTCATGGTGTATTTTCGACTTGTTTAGCACTTAATTGAAGAACTTCTTGGAAGAAGCAATTGCTGGTTAAATTGAGCATGTACATTTGTGAAAGCGGTCCAAAAGCATTCCTGATGGTGCTTTAGTTGAAAACATTTTGGAAAAAACAAATCACCAACACAATTTTGTTTCTCAAGTTGATTGCTGTCATTTTTGAAAAAGATGTAATCATTGTTTCTTATATTAAGTTCAAATTTTTTCTGCAAGAAGATGCTACAAAAGAGAGCAAATGAAAACATGACTACGGGGGAATAGAAAAGTAGCTTGTTGAGGGCCAGAATTTTAGTACAGAAAAAATTATGGGATAAAGTTTTACACAAAAAAAAGCAGTATAGAATAAAAGCAGAATGTAGCTTTATCAGGGAAAGTAATTTCACAATGAAATCAAATTTCTTTTTGTCAGGTAAAATATACATTAACGATGCAGACAGACGCCAGCTCTTTGGTTGCTAAAAAGTATCTTTCCAGTCTTCGACAACTATCTTCGTGGAATACTTGCTACATTGCTCTATGTTCAGACCAAGACAAAAAATATGAACTGGTATAGGTTTGAATGACACAATGTAGACATCCCAAGCCTACATAATTATTTGATCAGCGAGTTATTCAGACAATTAGATCATTGATGAATTTTATTTCTTGCGCAGTGACATATCTTTACCCAGGCATTTGTATTGGTCTTTACACACTGGGATTTCTGACTAGTGCAACCAGCTTTGGCAGACATTTTAGCTACTTTGAAAGTGCTCAATGAAATTAACAGTCAACCCTAGACAAATCTTTTGTCTGTCTCTACGCAAACGGAAGATAGCATTGTGTTTAAGCAAAAGATGTTTCTATTACCCCATGTCATTTCTGCATAGCGTTCTCTACCAATGAGATCAAACAGTCGACCGTAAACAAGATGTTTCAAACTGTTTCTACAGAAACAGCAGATAACATTATGTTCTGAGAAAGAGCCATGGTTTCCCAAAGGAATTAGAACAAAATTGCTCAGACGGTTGGTAACTTAACCAAGCCATTACTTTTTTTTTTTTTTTTTTTTCGCTGGCATCTTTGTAGGTTTCAGATGTGCGGACTCTCTGTGTAGCTTCAGAAAATGAGCATACCTGCCAGGATGCATGAAAGGGGTTTCCACTTAATTTTGAACTTGGGTTAATTTGGAAACCAAATGATAAACACAAAGGTCATGTATGTTGTAATGAGAGGCTGAATTAGAGTCCGGGTCATTTTTCATGAAAACGCACCCTGGAACCCCCTACCACACCAGTTTTGCAGTTGTGGAGATACATACTGCATGGCGCTATATTATGTCATAGAATTAGCGGCCATGTTGCACCAGCGCCATACATCAATAAACAAAGGTGAACTTTGCGACTCCATCACACCACTGTTTGTTGATTTTCCATCATCTTTATTTGCATTTTTTGACCTCTTGGACATTTTGCTTTGTCTCAGTGGGCTTCTTTTGATTTGTGGGTACGTGTGACTAAATATCCTTGTATGTGTGTTCTCTAGACTGGAAATGTGTGAAAATCACTGGCAGAGCCAATCAATATAATTGCTTTGCGATCAAACCTGCCGAAAGAGGAGTCCTTTTATAAAGCAGTATCAGATCTGTCAAATAAGTAGACCTTTTTAGTGAAAAGGTAAAGCCGTGCAAAATGAGATTCTGTCTTCCTCATTGAGACAGTTGGTATCATAAAACATTTTGGGCGTATTTCTTTCACGATTGCACTGAAATGTATAAGTCAAGCGGATGCTGGAATAATTTGATCAATGCTGATGATAGTAGAATGGCAAGTGGAATTTTTTCCCTAGATTAAACGTGAACTAAGGCACGGCTGTGGCTGTTATGTACTCCCATTAAGTCATCACAGCAAACGGGGGCTGACTTAACAGTAACTGTGTTACGTCACAGGCATTAAGATTTTACGGACGATCGACTCTATTTGCATATGGGATATTGCTGTTATTGTGTTTTCATTTCATTAATCACGGGTCATCTGCAGTCATTACTCAGGTAACCCGCGGCATGGGACGTCAAAGTCATGCCAGTGGCTTTATTTACAAGTTCAACAACCATGGAATTTTCTCTCTGTTGTGTTGGTTCAGATGCCCATTTTGAGCCATGTCGTGGGCATGGCAGGGATCGTTTTAAATACCATTTATGGCAGAATCGTATTTAAAAAATGTGTAGATAATGAAAAAAACATGTAATGGCAAATTTTCAGATTCACTAATATCTAAATATATAGAATTTAAAAAGATAATGGTTCCTTTAAATAGTTGTTGTTAGCAGCATAGGTAAGGGTTGACTACATATTGAGACTAAGATGACAGACATATACTCAATTATTTATTGAATATTGGGAATTATGATGATAATGGCAAAATTGAGTGAGCAGAGGCATAACCCCTTTCTCATGCTCATGCAACTGAGGCATGCGATTAAGGGATGGACCAGTTTTCCAAAACATTTTCTTTTCTTTTTCTGCCTTAAGTTACTCAGTAGGAACAGAAGTAACATTTAATGTCACAGAGGAAAATAAAGTGTAACAGAGTAGGAGGGGGGAGAATTTGAAATTACCACTTGTTAACAATCCTCTGATTGGATCTAGATGCTCACACCTGCCTGTTAGGGTTGCCACGAAAAACAGTCTTATCTCTGATAAACAAGATGATAAGGGATAAGCAAGCTTATTAATATCAAGTTCAACTAGGTATAGATTTGCTGACAGATTTAGTTGACATTTTTCTGCTTGCTGTCAGGTTCCAGGTGTTAACACTGTAACAAATAACGTATATCCGTCTATTAATTTACCCCTGTATATAAAAAAATTAATTGGCAGACTTATCAGCCTTAATACAAGCACCTGTTGCATTTTATATTACTTTGACTAACCACATGAACATACATTGGTAAATTGCAGCATCTAAAAAAAGGTGCTAGTCTGTGCTATATGGGTAAACATATACTGTAGATAGTGGCCTGTTTAAATACAACAAAAGAATTGTTCAAAGGGCAAACCAAACCTTTTTTTATTATCCTTTGGGTCGTGATATTTTTTGTTGCATCAAGCAGTAAAGAGATTTTCCGATTATCAGCAGATTTCTGATTTTTGGGAGCCAAAAATATCATGTTTGATATCAATGCAGGTGGCTCCCTGGTCCCCACGCCATATTTTCGGACTTTTTCACTAAATGGCAGTCTCATCCCTCATCAAGGGAAAGAGATATAGATTAGGGACTGACAAAACCTCTGTGAAATGCCCCTAGTCTACTGTCTGTTTTAAGAACAACCATCTTTAGGATTAGCCACTTTGTTCCAATGGCCTATTGACTACCTGATACAATCTAATTGAACACTAGGTGGCCTATTATGCTCCTAATAGCCATCGAGTCGTATTACTGACCAGTGGCCGAATTGATGCCCGTTATGAAGGCTAGGTCCAATTAATAAAGGCACATTCTATGGAGTAGATTGAATGGATATGGGAGTCCTGCTGTTAAGTGTTGAACCGCACATTTTGCCATTTATAAGTTATATCCTTTTTTGGGATGGGAAATTATTTTGTGTTTGGTAGGGTGTTGGTGATTGGGAGGAGGGGGGGGGGGGTCCAAATTTTCTTTTTTAGCATTATGTGGATTTTACCTGATTTTACAAAGTGCTATGTTATGTTACATTATAGCATTGCCACAAGTAGGAAATAGACAAATATATAAGATTACATAGAGCTATGATCCCAAAAGTTACACGGATGTAAATTTAAGTTGTCCTTGATAATTAAATATATATATATATATATATATATATATATATATATATATATATATATATATATATATATATATATATATATATATATATATATGATTGTTATTGTTTTGGAATTTAAAAAAGAATCACCATTTGAACACTTCTAACACCCAGATGATATTTCTTGTATTTCAGTCAGATTTCAGGGGCGGATCCAGAGATATTTTCTGACAGTCTTCCAAATGATCTTTGTTGATCCATCCACAATTTTTGACCGTCTTCCAACAGAAAATAATTAGATACCCGTCAACGTTAACTTGAAAATCTGACCGTCTTCCGGAAGACCCAGAAGACCGTCTAAATCCGCCCCTGGATTCATATAAGCAACCATGTCCAGCTTGTAAAAATTCTCATAACAAAACCTCTTGACCAGTCTTCACCAGTACTGACCATAGTCCACAAAAATCCCATTTCCAGTGAACTTTCTCTTCAGTGATGAAATTTTAATAATAAAGGCTCACATCAGAAAGGGAAAAGTGGTTTGAATGGAGGCGGGACACAAATTGTTAGCCATTTTTGTCTGCCATTGTTTTCTAAACTCCAAAAGCCTTAGGGCCCTGACAGTGACCACAGTAAATGTGGGAAAGTTCAGACTTCTTTGATAAGAAGCTCTCAAAATGACTTTCTTTTTTGTTGTTGTGAAATGTGGTTTGTCAAGAAGATGACACCAATTGAAATTGACCTAGTGATTAAAGAAGAGCAACTTAATTCATACCAAGTTTATCTGAAACTTTGTCTTTTTTGGGTGACTTGACAAGCACACCCACTTTATTTTTCTTAATAGTTTTTAGCCATGACTCTAGCTGACAATCCTATCATAAATTAAAGGGAATCAAATAATATAAATGTTTCCAACTTCGTTAACATTTGTTGTCATGGCAACTGCTAGTTTAATTGTGTTACTTAATGAATACTCGATCTTTACTTTAGAATGACCAAACTGGCGAAAGGAAGATAAAGCCAATCAAAATTAAGTTTACACTTCCAGGCAATGTCATTGTTAAGGTTAGAATAAAAGGTCATTCCTGAAGTTGATTACTGGAAACGAGCATGGAAAAATGTTAATATATCAATTTTTCAAGTCTTTACTTTGTCCCTGGTGGATGAGGTGGCATTTTTATGGCAGTTGAGGATTAAAAGATCATCAAGGGGAGAGAAATCGAGTGATCAATCACCAATTAAATCGCAATAAAACGAGATCACATTTGCTCGGCTGGAGCTTCTAGATGCACACCCCTTGGCTTGAATTTCAGATCGGTGCTGTAGTAGTGAAGAAAAATGATTTACATCGCATTGTGATGGGCCACATTTTATTCAACAGTGTTCATCCGAGCGGGTATTTTACAAAGTTTTCCTTGTAGATTTGTCAACGTGATTTAGATTTATCTGTATAGAGGTAATGATTAAAGAAATTTTAGACTTGTCTTTGGAGTTCACTCAAGATAAGAAATGGATCTAGTTTTTATTTTTTTCTTTTTTTTGGTGTGTGTGTGGGGGGGGGGGGGGGATAGATTTCAATGCTCTCATACATGTGCCTGCATATTGTGTACTACTTTCCATTAAAATGAATCAGGTAGCATTTTGTGTAAAACGGAAAACTTTTTTACTGAAATTTGATCAATGTAGAAGTGCATTTTCCATCAATAAGTGTTTGCTGGTACTTATGCACATTTTTACTCCTCTGGTGGGCTTTCTTTGCAACTAAGAATATATGCTAGTGTTTCATACATCTGAGTCTTGCTTTTAATTAGCACCAATTTCTTACATATCATGATTAAATACTACATATAGGCTGAACACACATTTAAAGTCATGTCATTATATAATGTAAAATTAATTATTATTACCAGAATCTTGTTTTCTTCACCACTTCAAACGTATAATAAAAATGACTTGATTGCATTCATATAGAAGTTGATTTTCACCAGTGCATCAAAATATTAGTAGTCTATAATCCCTGCAGCCAAGCTCAGTACTGTATGTATTAGGCCCCATTCAGAATAGGGGACTAACTAGTCCGAGGATCAAATATGGCGACCCACTACAAAGCTTGCCGTCTAATATGCTAATAGATACTGAATAGATATCCTCTTGGGAAGTATACAAGTGGGTCGGCCATATTTGGAACTTTGACTAGTTAGTCCCCTATTCTGAATGGGGCCTTAGAGGGAGTTTATAAAAACAAGTTAATCAGGTGTTGTTATTGCTTACTGTGTGCTAATAAGGATGTGGAGGGGGAGGAGGGCCTGCAGGGGGTTTGCACTTCCAAATTATGTAATGAAGGAGGGGCTATATTGCAAAATCAGACTTTCCCAAATACTTCATGTATTCAACTATTTCTTAGACATGTATAATAACTGTCTCAGATCTGTAATATGATGTGTAATGGGACCTGTGGATTTGCTACATGGGCAATAAAGAGGGTAGGGAGTAGCCCCCCCCCCCCTCCTTAATCACCGATCACGAAGATTAAAACAGCTCAATCACCAAGATATATTCAGGCCAATCACCAATCACCAAGAATTCTTGAATCATGTTTCACGCAGAATATTTGGCACAAATAACGCATCACACTCGAAAAATAATGCCAATCACGCGGAACGCAAAAGGTATTCCCTAGTCCTCAATGAAGGGAATCACCCTGGATAAAGTATGTTGTTAGTTAAAAATGAAAAGTGATCAGAGTTAAAGATAATTTGATGGTTTTCTCCAAGAAATATTGGTGTACTAGACTTCTCTCTCACCAAAATGCTAAATTGCAGTGTGTTGCATATCAGTGACAATGCGTCGAGTATAAAACCTTTAGCATCACCATAGGGTAAAGAGCTGAAGGTTAATCCAAAAACTCATCATGTCTTCAGCGGAACGAGGTATACGCCAAGGCTGTTTTTAAATCAAACCCCCCACAGGGAGCATTTTACATCCCAGTGAAATTGTTAGAAGATGTCTTCTAGCATTACATGATCTTGTAGTTCATATGTCGATGATTTCAATATTTTTTAGGAAGAGGGAGTCTCTTGGACAAAGCTAATAGCTTAAGATACCACGCCTCCCGTTGGGTAAAATTTTACGGAAGCTTAAATCTTTTGAGGAGGGTTTCTTTGTACACTGGGTTGTTAGCTGAGGTACTTCATGAGCAAAAATGTCAGGTTAAGAGTTGGCAATTGTTGGGAGCGTGAATAACTCTGCTCTCCGGGTATTTAAGTGCGATCATTTCAGATTGTTAGGAGCACAGCTATTACGTGACATGGCACACTTCAGAATTTCAGATAATTTGAGAAATAGATGGCAATGAATGGGGATAAATGAAAGTGGGTAAATTTCCCGAAGTGCTGTGGACTTATGATGTGACCTGCCACGCTTCCAAGATTTTTGATTTGTGGGGTAAAACCCAATTAAGTCCTATGATAACAATTGCATTTGGTTTTTTCTCTCTTTCTTGATTTTCAGTTTAAAATATGAATGAAAGAACTGAACTTTTAATTGATCAGAATATATAGTGTGCACTGAGTGAAAATAGATTCCTCTCAACTAGGCTTATATCACAGAGTTTCAGTTTTATTTATGGCAACTTGATATTTTAAAGCACAGAAAATTTATGAAAGTAAAAACGGAGATTTTGGTCTAATATTTGAGAACAGCTTTTTGTCCAAAGTTCTTGTGTGAAACTGTCAACTGCAGATGCACTTTATTATACGACTTTCTAAACTTGACATCTTCCACTGAACAGAAACCTGAGACAGAAAAAACAACGTTAAATTGACAAACATGCCAACGCCCCCATGGCTTAAGTTTCCCTGGGACAACAGACATTGTCAACCTCAAAGGCAGCCATCTTTTTTATGCTTATTTTTTCAAACACACCAGACCCAATTATTTTTCCATTTTAGACCCTGAATTGTAAGGATGTGGTGTCAGTTGATAGGTGTGTCAGGTGGGGGGTGGCGGTCAATTGACCTAATTGAAGGACTAAGAAGAGTCATTATTTTGACTCACCTGTACATACCATATTTGAGGCACCTGTGTTGAAATGATAATATATATAAAAGGGTAGAAATGATGGTATAACTGTGCTGATGAGTTTTCTTTAATGGTTTTGATTCAGAGTTTTTCACTTATAACTTAACACTGCTCTCTCTCTGACTCTCTTCTTCTTCTTTCCTTCCTTTCTTTTCTCTCTCTCCCCCCCAATATCTCCCCTCGATCTCTGTCTCTGTTTCTCTCTCTCTCTCTCTCTCTAGGTGAGATATTATAGAAGTAGGCACACATGGCAGGTTCACACACCTATAAAGAAGGCCCCACTGCAGGCTTCTTTATAGAAGTTTGATATGCAGTGCAGTGTTTTGATTTCATTTGAAATGGATATATGTGTTCCTGTTGAAACGACATGGTCTTAGTTTCTTCTGTTTACAGGATAAACACACCGGCTCGGCAATAGAATTGTTCATTAAATGTTATTAAGTTATAGAAGAGCTTTAGACAAACACCAGTGAATGCAGAGTGCCAGTTTTACTTTTGTGGGCCTTGATTTTAAATACTCGGTAAATTGCACAGTTAAACGGTGTGTCTGTCCTCTGAAGGTTTGTGATTATACTGGTGGCCCCCCTTCAATGCCATATTTGCCGAGTCTTTTATTTCCCATCACGAAGTGGCATCTTACGGGGGTCACCCATGTCACACGGTGAGCAACACCTGTGTATGCCCTTTTCTATGTCGAGCTACAGGTGTTGTAAAAATATTAAATCGGTGGCAGTCTAAGGTGCAACTCATTTCTTTGTCCCTTTTTTTCCCCCGATACTTTGTGATCTGATCTTACACCGGTGCACTGTTGGTTGACATTTGTTTCACGGCCATTTGTTGGAAGTAGCAATTTTGGAACTCTCATCTGAACTTTGTGGTTCTGAAAAGCATTTAGAACCATAGAGTTCAAAACATAGGATTTACTCACACTGACAACCAACTAAACTCTTACTGTTTGGTCATAGCAAACAGAACTGCAGCTGCCACTTTTTTCAGGTGGATTTCTGCTTGGCTGACACTTTTGTTTTATTTCAATGTTTTAAAATAAAGCAAAACTTGTGTAAAGTGAATATACCTTATTATATATAACATTTTTATTACCTACATAGGATATACAGTGGTTAAGTAATCAAATTCTTCTTTGGTTTGTACCAATTTGCCGATGGAAATGTTTTTTAACAGCTGGCTTGAGTGAAAGCATAAAATGAGGGCTAATGTGATCTGAAAGTAGTGTTGTTGACACGGGGCACCCAAACAAATTATAGCGTCAGCTGCGATGCTCCAAGAATCACCTGTTGTTTTCTAAGATCTAAAGTGACAGAAAAGGGAGGCATGATTAAGTATTTTGTAAAGATATTTTCGAGGTGAACAGCAAAAGGGGTTTAAGCTGTGTAGGACATACACCTGATTAAAGCTTGACAAAAGTCATATTTGAAGGCAATTTTGATGGCAAACCAGTTTTGTTGTGCATTCCGCGTTCTCTTTAAGGGTTGAAAAGAATATGTAGACTAATTTTAGAGATTTACAGGTCTTTTTTGTGTGTAAACAGTTTTAATGAAGAAACAGGTGTAAGATGGGCATGAGATACTTATACATAGCAAATTATGTTACCTTTTTGCCATAAAACCTGAATCATTTAAGATTGCTATAAAAATATTATTACTGTGTTGGTATTAAAACAGCTGGGAATTAGCTATCTTGAAGAAGTAAATCAGACTCAAGGGGAAATATTTTTTGTTCTCTCTCTCTCTCTCTCTCTCTCTCTCTCTCTCTCTCTCTCTCTCTCTCTCTCTCATCATGTACTTGTACCCGCGTTAAAATTGAGAGCATGTACCACTCTATCCCACACTGTTATCTCCCCGAGGATACAAACTCTAAGATTTCACCCTCCATGGTTACCCAGAAAACTCCGCTCTTAATATATGCCAAAAGGATTATTAAATCTGAAATTCTACACAACTACAAATTGGTCAAGTTTGGAAGCTCCGGAAGCAGGAGAGCCGCACAATTTACCCTGCCATTAACAGCATTATCATATAATTGCTCAATAAATGACTTTGTGACCTTACCGTATTGGGGGCTGAGCAACAAAGACATGAAAGGAATTTGGAACATATAACACTCTGTCAATAATGCTGTGTAAATATTCCAGGCGGCCTACCTGTTTGGATCTCTCTCCACTGTACACACACACCTGCATGTAAATTAGACAGTTCTGCTACTTTGTAACAAAGACTTGGGGAAATGAGATGTTGTAACTGTTTTAATATAAGATGGAAGGGTCCTTTGAAAGTTTTTATCTCCTTGATAACTCCCCTGTGGTTAGTTTTTTTTCTTTATATTACTTCTCTATGCATACCATGATAATTACAAATAAAAAAGCCAATTGTACGTCATTGCCTTGTGAGGATTGCGGTGGAAATTAAGATACTAACTTTAAAGTTTTAAGAGGAAAATATCATTTGAAGTGCTCATCAAGTTAAATGACACTGTCATGAGGACTGAACTGTGGCTTAATTTGGTAATAAACAAATGGCTTGAATATATAAAAAAGGTTCAGTAAAGTTTTGTTTATTTCAATTATGAAAAGATTAATCTCAAGCCTTAGAATTAATCAGAATATCGTGATAAAGTGACATGAGTGAAACGCAACCATTACAGTCAATTCAGAATTGCATTCAAAAGAGGCATGAATTTGTAACAAAGGTTTCGAAATCTTTAACTCAGTTTGTAAAACTTTCAAGTAAACTAATCACCAATTCTAAAAAGAAAAAGAACTACAGCGCTTTTCTTAGCATATTACAAAGATATTAAGCTCGATTCTGGACGAGATCAAAGATTCAGAACATGATCTGTACACCCGCAGCGTGTTAACCTGTCTGCCTTCTAACAAGCCACACACATGTGTATAGTCAAATTACCTGCTAAAAAAGGGCATAATGGTATTTGACATCTAAATGATTAGCTGCATATTAAATATGGAATGCTAGTGTGTGTATGACAATAACGCCTCTACCTTTCTGAACCCAAGCTTATTAAAGAAAATCATGGTTACAATCATCCACGTGTGTAACCTTTGACTTTTTTCCTTGGCGCAATTATTGAAAGACATTGATTTTAGTCGAAGTCTTTTACGTTGAGACGCAGACGTCCTTTCTTCAGATCCCTGGGTGGCTTTTAGTTGACTTGTTGATTCAGGTCTTTTATGGTTTATTTAACGTAATAGTAAACAACAAATGTGAAATCCAATACCCAAACTAAACAAGCCGGGGTAGTTTAGGGCTGTTGGTTTTGTGTGCTAAGCATGTTTTATTCAGTTGATAAGGCTTTTAAATTGAAAAAGGGGGTGTTGTAGTTGGGGGGACAATACTGCCACCTTTTGATGATATGAATGAGGGCATGTTGTAAGTGCTGCCCTCTTTTGATTGGTTTAGAAATTAAAGAATTCATCTGCAATCATTTGAATGGAATATGTTTTGTGTTTTATGTATTTAGTAAATTTGCTTCATTTCACTTAGATATAAATAATGATATTAGTAGAAACTTAGTAGAATTTTTTTCTCAGTTAACAGATAAATAGATTTTTCAACAAAAACATCCAGTGTTTTTGTAATTGTTGTTTATAGGATAGAATGCTTAAATAAGATGATACTTTTTGTATTTGTAACAAATATCTTTTTTGTTATGATGGTCATTGCCATGTTTTTTTTATTTCTTCAGCAATGCTAAAAGGAGATCATTAGATTTTGATACCATCATTTGTTCCCTTTCTTTAAGTTCTCTCTTTTTTTTTTTTTTTTTTTTTTTTGCACTTTAACACAATAATCCACTAGAATTTAACTCATAAATTAAAAAAAGTTTGTTGGTATTTTATTTTTCTCCCTTTTACATTACAGGGTGCAGTGGAGTTTGTGGATAGTTCAGATTTTGCCATTTTGGTCAATGCAAGTGCGCCCTCTATGGAAGAATTGGCGGGAGTTCAGTATAGCTACAATTACATGGATGGAGAGTTGTTGCTGCAAGTGGTGAGATATAAGACAGAAACAGTGTTTTGGAAATTTTTGTAATGGCAGTTATTGCTGTTATTTTATTTTCCTGACTTATTATGGAATTATTCATGGTGTTGAATGGTGTGTTTGGTATACCGTGTGTGCCTTGAAGTAATTTCCAATTGAAAAACACATTATATATTTTGTAGAACTTGAAAGTTCATTTTGTACTTTTTAACCATCTAGAACTTAAAATAACTATATGGATAAAAACAATTTTCTTCTTGTGGTACCATTCTAAATCAGACCCCTCCCTTTATTTTTTTCTTTGCTCCTCAGCATCAAAACCTACTACCAGAAGATAATTCAAGCATCATAGTGATCATTATTATCGTCATCTGTGTGGTGTGCCTCATGGTGTTTCTGGGAATGCTGGGATATGTGGCATACTGGTTGAAGTACGAGAGGACAAACTATATCAAGAAGTTGCGTAAGTACATGTTTGGTTTTTAGCTTTCTTTTTCTGTCACAGACAAAAAGGAGTACTGATATTGTGTGAAGCTTTGATGTTTCCCACTGTACATGTGGATATATTTTGTGTGCCAAACGTAACACCAGGGTGCAGCACAGGATGGATGTCATCACTTGCCAAGCTGAGCTTTGACAGGTAGACCAAAATTAATTTTTAAAGTGAAAAAACTGACCAATTTAGCTTGGTAGATCTGTCAGAGTTCTTGCTGGAGCAAAAAAGCATTTATATTGATTTTTATTTGGTGAGTGATTTATTTGCACCCTGTACAAAGTTTTATCACACAGTTATACCACACAGTTTTACTCAAAAACACTGTCACATCTACTGCAGTGTCACAACTTTCCCTCCTACAAACCAAAACTGCTCACAGCGTCACCTCAAAGACTTGATCACGTTGAAAGTTAAAGTAACGTTTTACTCATAAAATTGATGCTACAGCAAACACAATTGGAGGCACAGACTGCAGTTATTCAAGTAGATTATTGCTGGGCTGACACCTGTCTGATTTCTATGATATCAGTTAAGCTGCTGGTTTGAACTGTAAACACTTTAGATTTTAACATAATCACAATGAAAATGTGGATATGCTGGATTTTCTGATAACCATATTGCTTGAACCAAACACTTTTTAAAAATTTATGGATCAAGTCCTAAAAATGTTTCATACATTGTTCCTTTGCGATAATAATTAATCACCAGGGTAGCCAGTTGTATAATATATTGTATGCTTTATATAATACCACAGTGTGTTGTTAATTCTGTGTTATGGTTGTGAATGTTTGCATTATTTGGGATAGGGGTGGGAATTAGGGTTAATCCGTTGTACAACACTGTCATTTGTTGAGGTTTGAAGCATTACTGTTAGTGTCCAATGCAATATGCTCTGCTACCACAGTCTCGTAGCATTTTTGAAATTGTTATCATCAGACATTGAAGCTGCATCGATTAAGAAATGAAAGATGATAGATGTTCAGAGCATGTGGTATTAATTTGTCAAACATTGATTTTTCTGTTTTGATTTTGTTTTTGTTTTTTTAAACAAGAAATGCACTGCTTTGTTTGTTTTTCACTTTTGTTTACTTTTCACTTTTTTGTTTCACTATGGCAGTTTTGCTTTGAGTTTGATTCACTTTTTGTCAACAGTTTAACTATGTTGTAACACTTGATACATATGTTGAAATTATGAGCTTTATAAAGCATGATGATTGTAATAAGTTCCGTTATCCTTTTATCTTATGTTTAATGTTGAGAATAATTTCAGTTTATTGTTCAGTTTCTTTTTAATTCTTAGAAATTTAAGAATTTTTGATGATTTGTTTTGTTTAATTTTGTTAAGTTTACTTTAAAGTAAGCATAGTTTTTACATGTTATAATGGTAGCTATTAGTTTGTTTTGTAATTCTCTCCCAATATTTTCTGATATGATATATATTTAGTACCAAATCTTTCTTTTATTTGAGTGCAGTTCATGTATTCTGTTCTTGCAGCCCCCACGCCTAAAATAACCATATCCCAAATATCACACCCACATCTTGCTTCCAATGGACCTTCCCAGCATTCAAAGCTAAAAGAGACCAATAGGGATGCATATGACCAATCTGACCTTGACCTTGATGTATCGCATGAACTTGAAAGACTTCAATTACAGAAGATTGTTTTAGAACAACGTTTGAAAAAGATGAAAAAAATTGAACAAATTGCTGATCTGCGCCAACAGATTAGTAGTATAAACCATGATTTAAATGAGGGAGGTGTAAAAAATACCCAAATTGGTCGCCCCCACATTGAGGGGGGCCTTGAGCAAAGAAGGGGCCACCTCGAACTGGCCCGACTTGCTGATGAGCAACTTAAAGCAGTGTACACACAAAAGTATAAGCAAGCTAAACAAGCTAGATTGGTAAGAAAACTTTCTCAGGAGGCCCCTGCAGTATTTGAAAATGTTGAGGAAGAAGACTTTGAACTGACAGAGGAAGAAGAAGAAGATGAGGAAGATGAAGAAGTGGATGGTAAATTTCTTGAGATTTGCCGGGCGTTTTCGTATTATGTGCCTCTGCTGCCACGAAAAATAAGAATGAGATATTGATGACAAGAAGCAGTCGAAGGGTTTCATTTTTATTGTGTGGGCTGTTTGGTACATTATTGAAAACCTGTTATTTATGTAGTTTTAAAAGTAATACTGGATGTGAGAGAATTTAAGTGTTCTGTACATGGTTTTTATATGTATTTCACTTGAAAGAAATTAATATTTTTAGAGATGGGATAAGTAGTGTTCAGTTAACTGTTCAGCTAAACAATATAACATAAACAATTTGATGATAGAAACATGGCAAGTAAATTGCCTACCTTATATGTTCCATAAAATTTATCAGCATTTCAGCTAATTTAACATGAAAATTGAACTAGAGGTAGACCATATTAGGTATCTTAATATGTTTGGTTAATTTTTCAGGTGAGACGCAGGTTCCCCTAGTGGTACGAGCGCGTAAAAACAAGAGTGAAAACCCAAACAGGATAGAAGTGGTCGTATCTTTAAACTCTGTGAGTATTTGGTATAGGAGTTGGTGACATGATCTTTTTACAGTAAGATACTTGAAGCTAAGGTAACACCTAAACACTGTAAAATTGCTTGAATTTTTTCTATAAATCGTATTTTGTTATAGTTCGTTTTCAAATTATGATGTTTTTGTCAGACATTTTCATAAAGAGAAAGGAAAATTCCTCATTTATTTGCAACTTTATAGTAGACTGGTCATGTTTTTTATTGCATTTACAGACTCCAACCAAGAAGAGGCGACCAAGGTCCCGCCCATCCAAATCTTCAGGTGACGATGCAGCATCTTCAGACGGAGAAGCTACGAGTTCTACAAGGAGCACACACTCAGTGAAAAGGTCAGCTTCTTATCAGAGGTTGAAAGGTCAAAAATCAAGGTCAGTTTCACATAGTAAACTCCAGTCACAGGAGAGCAGTCCTGTTGCTATGGAAAGAGCATCAGCTGCATTAAAGAATGATGGGAGGGGAAAGGAGAATCGGGGAGTGGGGAATCTTGCCGGGGAGAGAGAAAAGCACCCTGTTAAAATCACGGTGGAACATCCACATCCAACCAACCAGCTGCTTTGTGAGCCTTCACAGACCTTGAGTGATAGCGACACTGACATGAAGAGGCTTAGCGCCATTGTCAGCTCTGAGCCTGACTCGGACCACAGCAGTAGTAGCGTGTCACAAAGGAAAACTCTCAGCAGCGATGACACAGGTAGTGGTACCCCGCGTCATACACGAAAAGGCCTTGGCGCTGACGAGTTGTCATGGGACTCAGATTTTGACTACGGCCTCCATGACATGGTGGATGATACCCCTGTGACCTTTGACCCAGAAGATGATGATATGGCGCTTTTCGATGATATTCTTCTGCCCAGCAGTCAAATGAACTTGGCAGACAATCTCAGCAATGAGGAAAGAGAAAGGGCACTAGCCAGGGCCCTCAGTGAAGAGAGTTCGGAAATCCAAGAAGGAAAACGGATTGATGCCCGGGACTTGTACTTGCCACTAATGCGGGAGCCAATGAGAAGTCCCAGTACAACCAGACACACTTACGTCCCTCCTCATTCACCATCTGGCCGACGGCCATCTTGGAAATTGGCCAGACTTCCCATTGGGGTGGAATTGAAAGCGCTGAGCCGTAGTGTTGCTAGTAGCACAGGGACAGGCAGCAGCAGTGAAAGTGTGGTTACTATAGTAACAGCTGATACCCCAAAGGGAACACCCACCACCCCCAAGGGAACCCCAACAACCCCTGTGCAGGATGCCCCTTGGGACAAGGGCCTTCACTCCCCAGAGACGAGGCATCGCAATAACAATAATGAGCTGATCAAGAGATTTGCGGCAGCACAGACAAAAGCTGACTCTAAGGTTCATAGGCCAAGACATATTAATGGAGGTGATAATCATGAACCTGTTAATGGAAATCTTTCAGATGAAATGAGAATTCTGCCAGAGGATGGCAAAAATAAGGCAATTGGTAGGACATCTAGTGGTGGCGGAAGAGGTGAAGGAGGTGGGGGTGGCGGACCTGCCCAAAAAAGGTACTGTTGCTGAGTGACGTGGTGCTGGGTTGCCGTGGTGATTGGGCATTTTTGGCGTTGCAGTGAACAGCATTATGCGGTGTGATACTGCCTGATCTTTGACCTTTATCCTACATGGGATTGCAGCGCAGCTTTCACTATGCAGTCACTTGTGTTCTTTTTTCATTACACGTCACCGCATTAGACAGAGGTTTTTATGGGTCTCTTTTTTTTGGCAATGACATTGAATAATTCTTAGGTATGAAGTTTAGAAATATATTTTATAGATCTTTCATAGTTTTTACCCTTTTTTAAAGTTAATGTTTTAATGTAAAAAAAATCTCTGAAGATCAGTACAAATTTTATATATATTCTAAATTCTGTAGAAAAATTCCAACCATCTTCTTGTAAATGCATTCTTTATATCTATCAATTAGACAAAATTTTTCAAATGCATTGCCAATTGGCCTCAACCTTTGTGTTCAGATCACCTGCATGCACAATAGGGCTAGGCACACGAAAATAGCTAGTAGCGACACCTAGGGAGTGGAATGTGGACACAGTTGACACCTAGGAGTAGTTTATTGCTAGTTATATGATTGACAAATTGTGCATTTTATGCATATTTGGCATATGTTATATATTTTTATTTATTTATTTTTTCATTTTTGCATAATTTTATATAGATATTGGTGATGTATAATAGTGATCAGATTCTAGAACTTTTGTTTTGTAGCAATATGTTTTAAGACTTATTTTGATTATAGTTACCTTGATGTCAATTTTGAAATAAGGAGAAAAACTAAACTGCATATATATTTGGTGATAAAAAATATGCTCTTTACTTAAATAGGTGATCTTCTTATTTTGTAAAGGGAATATGTACCATATTAAGTTCATTATTAAATCAGTCAATTTGAATTTTTTATGAAAATTGTTCAGCAAAAAATTTTAATTGTGGATGTGACAAAGTGAAACTTGAAAATCATGCAAAGACTGGTTGTGTACCAATGTATCAACATATGTTTTTTGCCTAATAATTTTTGTTTATCATTTTCACTTTTAGGCTCCATTTGACCACCCTGGCTGTGATCAGCGTTCTAGGCCTCGTCACCGGGGTTTGTTGTAATAAGTTCCAGGATGAAACTCGTGTCCAAATCAAGATCTACATGCCTGCACACTTCATTTCGAAAGGATCAGCAGTTTATGCTAAAATAGAGAATCGCGTGGAACTGGTCAATGGCATGGATCACACAGAGATAAATATTTATGGTAAGCAGGGTATTTTGTTAATAAAAAAAAAAGGGGGAAGAACAGAAACCACAAATTTTGCATTGTGCAGTTTAATTATCTGGTATTTACTGATAATTTATATTTTACAAGTTCATTTATAAAGCACAGTTGCTGAAAAGAAAAAGATGACATTTTTCCAGATGTTGATGATCCATACCTCTCAGACATTTCCTCTAGCCGATGTCATGGGATACGCTGTGCCGACAAATGTGATGTCAAAACAGGCTCCTGTATCTGTCGCCGAGGCTTTAGGCCAATGGAAAATGGAATTTGTACTGGTAAAGTACACACATATAGCAAGGGAGAGTCCTTGACATAGATTATATATTTTTCAGACATTTTTAAGTTGTTAAAGTGGTTATGGTCTCTATTTTAATTTTGTAGATTAAAATTGTGAAAAATAAAAAGTCAAACTGTCAAACAGTTGACTGAAAAAATCATTTTATCACATACTGCCTTTCCACATAATTTTTATTTTTTTCTCCCACCACAGAAGATGTCCATTTTTTCACATCTCAAGAAAAAAGATGGCTTTGAAATAAGAAAAGCCTTACCACTATTAACTCTGATTCCAGATATAAGTGAGTGTATTGAACTGGGCCAACTCTGCCATCAGGATGCTGTATGTCGTAACACTAATGGCGGCTACAAGTGCATCTGTCTTGAGGGCTTTCACGGTGATGGACTTTCATGCACACGTAAGTATACTCACACAGGGGTGACCATTGGCATTTTGTGGTGTTACTGCAAACTGTAATTAATAGTTCTTTGTGGTTTTACGGGATCTTTTTGATGGTGGTTATATAACAGTTTGGTTTTTAGGTGACGGTCATGTTTCTGCTGGGTTTTATGCCTTGGCATGGTGTATTTCATAATTAATAACCTACGGTTTTAGTGGTTTTTGGGATAATTTGTTAAAATGTTGAGATAACATGTGGCATGGGGTGGTAGTGAGATTAATTTTCACTTGTGGAGTTAGAGGTCCTAATCTTTAAATAGGTGGATTTGATTTTTGTGAAGACTTAAATATGTAGAACTTACATAATGGCTATGTGATAACATCTCAAACAATTATGTAAGTTCTACAGTGGATTTATAGTATTTTTAATCATTGATTTCAAACATAAGGTTATATTGCTGGGTTTGTTGAATAGTTGTTCTTATCTAATAGAATTTCACATCTGAATTTGATAAATATGGGTTCAAATTTTGTACTGGAGTTAGGGATGAAAATATCATATCTTGTGGCACAAATAACAAATTTACAAAGTTTACGTTTTTAAATTATAGATTTATTAGTAATTTGTTTATTTCATTTACTTATTTTTAATGATTCTTTAAATTCAGTGCAACTTTTATCATTATTTATAATAACTTATAAATGGGGCATAGTTTAATAGAATTGTCACAGTTGCCTGGTATCTGTTAGAAACAAAAGACTATGATGTTTTTGGATATATTTTATATGGCCACAGATATGATATTTAAGTTTTCCTGTTAGTTATATACATATTGATGTGTAGGATAGTGTCTAGTTCATTGTTCGAAGTGTATATATTTGTGGGTAATTTTTATTAAAAGAATCTGCTCTAGTAATTGTTATATGTACAGATACCTCATATGTGCAATCACAAGTAAACATATTGACTGTGATATGTTTAACAGTTTAAAGGTAAAGGTACTAGATTGTTTGAATTTGTTTCGAGTTGACCAAAGAAAGATTCTTTAATTAAAAGTTCACTTGTATATATTGCTGTAATAATTGAAAATTTAAAGTTAATAATTACATTTGCAGTTCATCACCTCATATGCCAAAATGCACAGAGAGCATGTATTTTACCACATTCACAGAATATTTAGTTTTACAGTTCATTGTTTGATGATTTTGAAGTCACTGTTTTCATTATTTGGAATAATTAGACAAGTCATTTGATTTTTGACACATATTCTGCTGATCAAAATTTCCTTTTCAAGGGAAGTCATTATGATGCTAGCTCTTGACGACAAATGGCATTGCTTGAATGAAGAAAACATTATGTAATGTGATATTTATTCTGCCATAAAGAAGTGGTAATTGGCAGTTTTTAGATCAGTATATTATTCTAGGAAAAAATGAATTTTTTACAGTTAATTTTAAGTCTACATATTAGAGAGTTTTAGTTGTGGGTAATAGTATCAGAATATTTTTACATTATTGGCATTACTTAGGACCAGGTGAAATCCCAGAAAATGCAACATTTATCATTATGGCCATTTTCATTCTCAACAGTATATTCTGTATATAATATCTTAGCCTAGGGTTTTGATCAGTTAAAAAAAGTTTCCCCACTTTTCCAAATTTGATTTTTAAAATAATAAATGCATTAAAGTAATCTTCATGGTTTAATTCAGTAAACTGAATGATAGAGAAAAAAGTTGTATTTCAGGATTATTAGATAAATGTTTAAAACTGAAATGAATGTGACTTTGGTAGATTTTTCTAGAAACAAAATGGCCTGTTTTTGAAAGCTCTTAACTTAAGTTAATATGTGTGAGATTAATGATTTATGTTCGGTGTCCATGTGTTGTAAATTTTATGTCTCTAATTGTGTTCGTTTCCCACTAGGATAAGTAGATTACATATCTCCCTTTCCAACAATACTTACAGCTAAATGATGTGAAGCATTATACATGACCTAGGAGTAGTAATACATTTCATGTCAAACCTTGTTAAACTGTCCCCTAATTTTTAGGTACCTTTTATTTTTTCAATATGATTGTTGTTGTAATCTATCCAATAGTAGAACTTTGTCAGCCTAGTGTTAGTACCAATCCGTTTATATCTAAACCCAGTAACTGATTTACTTTACAGACTTGAGAAATATTTCCCACTTTTTTCTATGTATAGAATGATAATGATATAATAGAAATCTTTACCAGTAATTATCATACCAGTAGATTGTTGTATATCCTTTAATAATAGTAAAATAGATATTTCTGTTGATCTATCCCATGATCCATAGACATTGATAGTGTTAGTCTATCCCATAATTATATTTCCCCTGTGTCTATGTTTCCGTGGTTACAGCATGCAGTATTCCCTGTCCCACTGGATCTTATCGTACGTCTCCTTGTAACGGCACCATGCAACCACGATGTCAAGGTACAGCACTGTATCCATGGCAACAATGTCTAAACTTGGATGGAAATGTTGTTTCATGTTTGCAGTAATTTATCATCCGATTTGGCAAAACTGAAAATAAAATGAAAATGGGGTTAGCATACAGAAACACTGCTTATCCTTTTCAAAAGGAAACTTAACAATAAGTTTGATTTTTTTTTTTTTTTTTTTTTTTTTTAAATTTCCAAGAAATTTTCATTTTGAAATTATGGTTTCATTGATATTCATTATAATAATTTATGAATTGTTTTGATCTTTTGAACATATCAAAATATATTCATTAAAAAAAAAAACCCTTGGTAATAATAAAAGAAAGATCCGATTGATTTTTAACAGTAAAATTTGTGTCAAAATGCAATTTATTTGATACCTAATCCCAAAAAGAATTGAACATTTCCATCTGGGGTTGTAGCAAAGCTGTTGGCTGTGGTTTAGGAGTTTCAGGTTTAGTTCTGGGACCATCTCACAGTATCACATGTCAGCCATGACTGTAGATACCTTCTCTCACAGCTAAATAACATAGACTAGGAAATAGTATGGAGGACACTAATTGTGAAATATTGAGATGGTCCCTATATGTGCCACTATCATTATGTTACTATGTCTCCTTTATTATTTACCTTTCTTTTCTTTTTTTTTTATTTTGTTAATTTTTAGTTGACAGATTTAAGGGAGTTTTAGTTTTTCAGAACACTATCAGAATATTTTGACAGATATTGCTTGAAAACTAAAATTTTATTTGAAAAATAAGAGATGTATTTTTTGTGATCTTGCTGTTATAGATAAATGGTACTATTTTGTCACATATACAACACTTTTGATTTTTTTTCTGTGATGAAACAATTCCATTCTGAACAAATATAACATTTGCCTTAGAAAAGAAGCCTAGGTATCAAATATTATGACATGATTCATTAATTCAACAGTTTTTACCTGATGCTAAGACTTTGGGTTCTGTTTAAATATCATACTTAGTTTTTGTTTGGTGTGGGAAAGTCAACTAAATCTGAGAGTGTTCTGAAGAAGTTTTTATGTTAATGGATAGTTTGTGCAGACTAGGTGTGCATTTTGTGTCTTCCAAAAATCTTGGTAGTTTCTGGAAATGCGTTTCCATGTTGAAGTTCTAACAGTTATAATACTAACATCTTTGTCTACGTTTCAGATATCAAGTAGTTGTATTGTTTTGTGGCACGTGTACAACAATCTCACCATGATGTTCATAATCTAGTGTATACTAACATTTTAACCTTGAAACTAACTCAATAATGGTGTTTAAATGATTCTGTTTTCAGCTTTTGATTGGTATATTCATGTAATTTTGTATCAGTTCTTGTATTTTTTTTTCAAAAATGTCTTAAATAATTTAACCCTTCTGTTATTTTATTTTTTTATAAATGATTGTTTTTTGTCCGAGAATTATGTTCTTTACATTTTGATCATTGTACAAAATATCTTAATTACATTTGACAAAATCTGTCCCCAAGAACTTATCCACTGTTACAGTAAGGGACTTTGGCCCTCAATCTGTAGATAAATTAGAAATAACATGCAATTTTTTGTAGTTTTATAGTGAGACACCTGATTTGATCCAAGTCAGTTGTTGGCTTATAAATAATATATAATACTTGACAGTGCATATTTAAAAAACTAATTGCCACAATGATTTTACGCTGCACTTTCATATTTTAAAATTTAATATTTTTAATTGGAAAAGTGTTGGCTTGATTTTGGCATGGTTTATCACTTAATGTATACGAAATATGTGCGATGTCCAACCCTGGGTTTCAGAGGTCTAAAAGGGGCATTCTTTTTATCCACTTACCAAAAAATTTCCACTGACAGGATTCAATATATTTAAGATGTGAATGGGGGCATTTGAAAAGTCACTTACATCCTATAATACATTAATATCATATAAAATTTGCAAAAAAAAAAAAAAAAAGAATGGAAAAAGGATAAGAGTGGTGATTGTCGGTCATCTAACTTGTGAAATGTTGATGATAGAAAATTATATCCAGTTGATGATGAAAATGATATACTGAAACACAGGGTGACATTGCACCAAGTTAAGGAGGAAACCATTCTCTCTCTTTTTTTTTATTTTTATCTTTTTATTGTTGTTGTTTCTTGCTGCCTTGTAACGTGGGCGTTGTTGGCTTAAGTCGTGTTTACTCCAAGACTATTTTAGACCAGACATGATCCTTAGTGCGTGTACTTTTTTTTAATATATCGACAATAAAACCTCATGATGCAAGTTGGAACAACTTTGGTCTAAAGTAGTCTCATCTAAACACGACTTTATTTTGATTTTTATTCAATGTTTTTGCAGCATGCTTGCAGCAGTGTCCATCAGGGCACTTCAAACACTCTGCATGCAGCCCTACACAAGACATGGTGTGCCAATGTAAGTCATGGGGTGACACATTTATTTACAGTTTAGTTTCATATGGGGAGGGTTGAGTATGCAGTTTATTTTTAGTTCAGTTTCACATGGGATGAAAATCCAAATAAACTGGAGGGAAAGAAGCCAATGTTGCAATGCTTCCATACATATATTATTGTTGAATGCCTTGGGTCCATAAGTGCCTAAAAAGAAAATGGGCCCTTTTTTGAATAAAATTACATTTTAATTATCTTGGAAACTTTTACAGAGCCCTGTTTATATAAAATAATTTGAGTTAAAAACCTTTCCTAAGATTCTAAGCTAAGTTGAGACTCTGAGTCAATCAAAAGGGTAGCTTACCTCATCTTTCAGACTTGAATTCTTAAAAAGAGTTTTTATTGTCAAGAGTGAATTTTTACTCATTGTGTCACAGTGGTTGAAAAAGTCTTTTTAGGTACGTCAGGTGCATTTTAGGGTTTAATCTCTCTTAGATTTGGTTTAGTCATGGACTAACACGGCAAACAACTTGACACAATAGTAGGGTAATTGGGTGGAACATTCTTAGCCAATTAAGTAAAAAAAATAGTTGTGAAGAAAGAAATTGGCCCTTGGTTAGAATTGTGGGCATTTGAGTAAACCTGATTTTTCATGTGGTTTGCTCAAAATTTTTAGGGATTTTTTTTTTACATCACTGACAATTATTTTACAAATTTAGCTTTGGGAAGATTTTTTGTTTGATCTGTCATATTTAAAAAGTACTGTATAATGTTGATTGATTTAAGTTTTCCCCATTTGTATTTATTTATTTATAACTCTGGTTGATGGGTTTTGAAATTAACAGCATGGTTTTTTGTCAGTTTTGAAATAATGCATTATGCAAGGCCTTTTTGTTGTTGGTTTTAAGCACATTCATACTTTGACATTTCCTTTTACAAAGCATTGCTAATGCTGTTTTTATGCTGTTTTTTTAATCATGGCAACATGCATGCTTACAAGATATAATATTGATTTATTATATGTGATTTATTAATTGGTGATCTGTTACAGCTTGTTTGCCTAAATGTAAGGATGATGAGTATGAATTTGTACCTTGTACAAACTTGACTGACAGAGTATGTAAACGTAAGTACTACTGTTTATTTTCATTTTTTATGAAAATCATCAGATAGTAAGATGAGATAATGTAAACAAATTCTTAAAAATATCTAGGCAATTTCTTTCAATAGATTATTCTTTAAGGTCAACCATCAGTGACTTGTCAAAACCTTCTTGAGGAAAAAGCAATATGGTCACTGTCATTGTGATAATTTGTTAACAGATGTTGTAAGCAAGATGGCAATGTAGTTATATGTATGAAAGTATTTTTCATTTACTGACCTGAAAAGCAGAATTAATTTATAATGAAAATTTAATGTAACAAAGGTTTAGTGGTTGTCTTCTTGTTTAACTGAGATTATCAGTTCTAAGAGTTAGATACTGGTATACATTCAGATAAAAAAGTTGTGATGTAATTTTTGTCTGTTATTGCTATGATAAAACTTATCAAATATAAAAGTAAACAAAAATTCATAATCAGATATTTGCACTGTCATAGACAGTTTTTAATTTTAGATTTGGTGTTTTAAAACATCTTGGCCTTACCATTGTATTATGAACAGTCTGTGCGTAGATTGTCACCAGGTATCGCTGATGTCTTAGCTACAATAAACTGAGTTATTATTTTATTATATATTTTATTATTATTATTATTATTATTATTATATCAGCCAAAGATGCCCTGATCCCCCAGCTGTCTCCAGACACAGTCTATGAGGACAAGAACAGGAATTTTGGTGTGCGTTCCAGACTGTGGTACCTGGAAGAGGGCCAGTTCTCTGGAGCCAAAACCTACGCTTTGAGTAGAGGTATGTGTTTGTCTTAGGCCCTTTTTACATTGACCAGACATGTTGGATCTAGTAATAAATTTGGCTTTCTGTATTCAGAAATGGTCCATATTTCCATTTTACTTACACATTTTCATTTTAGCGTACACAAAAGAAAAAAATATCCTAATTATTTTTCTTAATCCTCAGGTACAGACCTGTCTATCCAGATCTCTGTAAATGAGGTCAACTTGCTGCCTCAGTTCCGTGCTGTCCGCCATGACAGGAATAACGAGAATGATGCTTTTTACGGTGATAGCAGCATTCTAACCCAGTACTGTCCTCATCCAATGCCCCAGGAATACGATCTCCAGTTTGTCATGCATAAGGTACTGTATATGTTATGTAGATTAATGTATTCCAAAATTGATTATTTCTGAATTGATTAACTCCAAATTGAGATTGATCATTCTTTAACAAGTTGGCTAAAATAATAATATTGTAATATTTTTCTAATAAACATTTCCAAAATCCACTTTGTCTGTTTATAATGATGATAACATTCCAAAATTCTTTCAATATTTTTCTCTGTGACAGGGAGCTGTTGTCAAGGCGACCTACAGAAACTGCACCCTGGCTCCATCTGGTGGTATGGTCTGCAAAGGAGGCTATCACATGGACCCAAGACAGCCCTGTCTCACATATAAGAAGTTTGGCTCTCCACCTCGCCTTCATCCCACCTCGGTGGGCGTGCTCCTCTGTACAGAACCTAGCCAGCTGACAGATTTGTATGGTATGAGCGAGGAACTAACAGAGGCAGAGACAGTTTTTGCAGACCCCACGGAAAGGTAAATTATAAACTGTGCTAGGCTGGGGAAGATGGGGGTGAGCATTGATCACATTTGGTCAGTTTTGTATTTCTAAACATAAACTCTGACCATTGTGTTAGTCAAGAGGGGAATTGTTTATCACATTCTGTCAGTGTTGTAAGCATAAACTTTAAAAAATTGAGACTATATAGAGAACATGGTTCTAGTTTAGTCTGCATACTTGTTCAAGATGTTTGATTATAATTTTTTTTTAATTTGAAATAAAATTCAAATTAGGTGTGCCACTCAGAGGGCATCCTGCCAATCCTGCATCAATAAATGTGCAGAAGACCTGAAGATGAAAGCACCAGAAAAATGCCGAATCACTGGGGAGGATCCAGATGATGGCTGGTCCCCGCGCCTCCGCCATTGCCAGAACTGCTGCCTGAAAGAAAATTGTGCGCAGACTTGTAGCAGCCATTCTGATAGCGATTGCCAGCCGGTCAAGTATGTGTTGATGTGCAATAAAACTTTCAATCTTGTGTACACACACACACACACACACACACTTATGCATGCATATACTTGCACAAACACATATACTCACTTGAAACTGTTTTCCTTAAATTTATACAATTATGAAGGGCAATATGTATAGGCACAACTATGAAATTATTCTGAAATCTTAGATTAAATCAATGAGAATTATTTGAGAATGATGATTAAAATACTTACTATGTTTTAGATGTCTGAAAGGCAATGTGGCAGAGCTTGTCTTGTCGCCAACTTTCTCCAGCCGAGCAGAGGACTTTCTGTGTCACATTGAGCCGGCCCCAGATTACCTGTACGATATTCAGTACTCTGTGGTGCAGGGCGGAAAGGTCTTACTGGACAGAGTGTTTAGAGCCAAGAAGAGAATTAATACTGAGGGGGATTTGTGGAATACGGTAGATGTGTAAGTATATATGATTGTACTCAGTCCTATAGTTGAGGGGGGGGGGGGGGGGGGGTCAAAGAATTTTTGGATGGAAAATGTACAATTAATCATGTCATCCAATGGTGCAAATGTGTATGAATAACATAAAATTAATGGCTACTTTGTTGTCAAGTGTATTTTCAAATAATCATTTAAATTAGTGATGTCAGCTGTCTGTGTGTGGAATCTCTTAAAAACAGCAGGATAGGTATTATAGTTTTAGTCCAATCTCACATCTTAAGTTGACCTCTTCTATTTTATTCCAGCCACCCCCTGCTTAATGTCCACTACAGTACTGGGTTTGCTGTCCAGCCCCAAGTTCTCCATGGCAACAGCCGACAAGGACTGTTTACGGTCAGCAAGTACCAGCCAGAGGGCCGACCTCTACATGGACCATTGACCAGTACCCAGAGGTTAAGGGTGCGGCCAAAATTCCCCTGGGGTATCAGCACCAAAACATGGAGTGAGTACTTTATATGTTAAAATGCAAGTGCTGTAACATTTGAGTGCATATCTTAGAACAAGCAATCGGTAGCTACGTTCAGATGATCTCTGGCTCTCATCTGAACATTCTGATTTTTTAAGCAGGATTCACATCTTTTTTATTACCATCACTTGTCAGCACTTTTGCTTTTCAACCAAGCATATAATCCTCACTCAAAATGTAATTTTATCTCTTTCAGGTCAGAAATCCTGCGACATGACCGCATTGGATGACTTCATCCCAGGAGAGCCAATCACATACAGACCTCTCAGTGACATCAGCGCCAGCTTCATCGAAGGACAACGTTATCGCTATCGACTCCACAACACCACCGCTCAGCCATATATTTTTTTTGAGCTGCCTCAAAACACCAGTGTGATGGCCCTGTTTTTCCCAAGGGTTGAGATTATGGACGATACAAGTTTGAGAGCAAGGCTTGATAGAAATGCGACTCACTGGCTGATTCATGCAGAAGGAAGAATGAAGCGTGCTCCTGGTTAGTGGAAAATAACTACTAGTGAAAACACCACCAAGCCTGTTATAATATGCTTGGCAAATTGTTTAAATGTAGCATTGTATTGAAATAATTGAAGAATTTCATATTTTATACAGTAGACTGTGCAAAAAAAGATTGATATGAATTTAATTTTCAACAGATGCAAAAAATGACAGAATTTATCATTTCAAGAAACATTTTCTGTTAATTCATGTAAACACCTTACAGGTTTCTTCACCATCAAAGTACACGAAGATGATTACCCTGATGCTCCTCTCTTTAACATGGACATTGGTCAGACGGATCACGAGGCCTTCAAGGTTCTCCTCCCTGTGGCAACAGGGTCATCTGCTCTCATGAGTAAGAGCGTTACAGTCGAGATCAGTGGCATCAACAACAAGGTTGCCTTCCGTCTTCACTGGGCAGGTGTACATCCAGTGCAGGCTCAGATACAAGGTAGGATTTTATTGTTAGAAATAATTACCTCCACAAAGGAAGCTGAGTTTCTGTCTTTGTTGTCTCTTTTTTTTATTGTTTGACTCAATAATAGCTGAACATCTTTTGGTGAAATTTTCAAAATAGATCAATGGGTTCCTGTAATATTGATAAGGGGAAACGTGTAAGAATGAAGCAATGTATATTTAGCATTTTCATTTCTTAATTGCAGCATTAAAGACAAAGCCAATGATCGAAGCTGAAAATGCTAAAGATGGCGCCACTGCAGAGTTGTCCAAATCACTCGTGATTGGCCTTGGTGCAGTGATTGGTTTCTTGCTGCTGCTTCTTGTCCTAGGCTCTTGTCTGTCAGGTATGGCGGTAATCTGGTTGATTATTCTGATATTTGTTTAGAAAATAAAATAAAATGTGTCCTTCTAATAATTAAGTTCAAGTTTATTTATTTAGTATTACAGAAAAGTATGTTTTTATGTCATTTTAAACCACAGTGAGTTACAATTGAAAGTCTGTGACATACGACAGGATAAGAATTGAGAGGTTTGTGTAGAATTTAAGTCACATGTTATGAAAATCACAAGAATGCTATTAAGAAGTTGATATTTATCTCTGGCAGATGGTAAAGGGATAGATGTGGACAGCCGTTTCCACACCAGTCACTTGATGATGACAGTGATGTATGTGGTGTTCAGGACAGCCTATTCTCTGGCTGTCACCTGTACCGTCTTTTTGTTTGTGTGGATTTATCTAAACAGGTGAGAAAACTCTTTCTCTCTCTCTCTCTCTCTCTCTCTCTCTCTCTCTCTCTCTCTCTCTCTCACACACACACACACACTTTTTCTCTGGAACTTAGTATCACTGAGTTCAGAAAAAAAAAAACTTAACAACAAGATTGCAAAAATGGTTGCCCACACAATTATACACAGACATGCAGTCTTGATCATCTGGAACTACTCTATCTCATAACAAAAAAGGCAAAAGTTCCTTTGACAATATCATCATCAACATTGTTCAATAATGAAGCGCTTCTGACTATCAGCAGATATCACACCATATTTTTAGATTTTTTTCACTAAATGGCAGTTTCATACCTGATTATAACTGTTTCAACAACAACAGCAAAAAAAGAATACTGTATCTTTCGTAATATATTGTCTTGATTGTTCACTTCCAGTGGTCCATTACATACTCTGAGGCAGTACCCCAGTTTCCTGGTCACTGTCCAGTCTCTGCAGCAACTGGAGGCCCAGGAGGTCAACCAGTACTTAATTAAGGAGCTGGACAAACAAATGGTCAGTTTCAACCAGACCAGGACTAAGTGTCAGGCACACATACAGGCCATGCAGGACAAGATGATCAAGGTTGGAGGGGGTGGATTTCTTTTCTTTTCTTTTTTATTTTTGTATGGTGGTGGTGGTGGTGGTGGTGGTGGTTGTTTCATCCCCACCTCCTGTTTTCAAGGATAAGATCATTTTTTAGAACATTTTCTACTTTCTGTTTGTGAAAGAGGGGTTTATAAAGTTGCTGGGTGTATATGATAAGATAAAAAAGGGGTGAGATTCTGGAGAGGGAGTGGGTTACCTTATCCCTTTTTAAGCATTCTCTAATTACATCCATGTATTTTTAAAGCTGGGGTTAATTATTTTTGTAATAAATGTGACTGATAACCAGGTGTTTTTTATTCGTTTAACCTAGGCACAAGAGCAGCTGAATGCCCAGCAGCTGCAGCAGTTAACAAGTCAAAGAGTGAGCCAAGCTATGTATCAGTATGCCCATAAAGCTATGGAGGAGTTCACTGCCACTGTGACTAGGTCTAGGTAGGAAGACGAAATATCCTCATTGTAATGTGTTTTTTTTTTTTCTCGTACAGTTTGTATTATCTTTAAATATCGCAAGGTTGAGGAGGACTTTGAGACTTTTTCCCTGTTTTTGTTTACATTTTGTATGATGAAGGGAATTTTCTCTTTTTGGCTGATTTATTTTATTTTTTAATATAGAAGAAAGAAAACAAATAAAGTCATATATTTGACATAAATGTTATAAAATAGATATTTCAGTGATGGAGGGTAGCATTGTCCATTTTTGCATGATTTATTTATAACTTTTTAAATAGAGAAACATCATACAAATAACTTAACCATTATATTCATTGTAATGTTTATTTTTTTCTGAATCATAGGGCTGCATATAACAGCTATGTGAGCAACACTGTCTCCAGGCTTTTGTTTGATATGAAGAAAACAGAAGAGAATTTACTGTCCATTGAATGGCTGACAGGTGCTTCAAAAATTTACGACGCTGTTAAAGAAAAGAGGACTCTAAATGGAGTGACTACCAGAACCTTTTCTGATTGGTTGGGATTTAAAGAGAGATTACAAATGCTGGAAGCAAGTAGGTGGACATTTTTTTCTCGTCTGTTTAGATTATTCTGGTAAAGGTTGAATACGTATATATTTTTCCAAGCATACCTTGTGTATTTCTGTACTTGGCTTTTAAAGAAGCGTAATAAATTTGGTCTTATTTTAAAAATATATTGTGGGTCAGTGCTGTGTATTCCAGCTTCAGTAAAAACAGTATAAATTTATTATCATTGTCTTTTTCTTAGACCTTACCTTGCCAGAAATGCCACTGCCAAACCTTCAGGACTTCAGAGCTCCAATTATAGATGCCACCACAGTACAATCCTCCATTGCAAACATCCAAGAGGTGACAGTCCCAAAAAACATCTGGTTCGTTCACAGCCCAAATGTAACCACAAACTCAAAGAAAAATTCCACAACACAAGAACAAAGATGGAAACTAGAGAGCCAAGGAGAAATCATTAATTGGACAACATTCCTAGTCCTGGTACTGATAATCGACTGTGTTTGGCTGATTCATCGTGTGGCACGAACATACGTGACGGCACACAGACTGATGTATGGCACACCACATTATATAGACTGTACAGAACACGAGGATGAGGTCTCTAAGCCCAGTTGCTGTGGGGCAGCCATGGAGTATAACATAAGGGTAAATAAGACTTAACTTTTCAACATGGTAAATTTCAAAAACAACAGACAAGGCCCAGAAGTGACTGCGTATGTAGGCCCTGTCTCTCTGACACACACCATAAATAAATGTATAATTAAGTTCAACAGACCACCAACAGCAACTAGTGTATACTACATGATCAACTCATGATTTGTATTCACACATTTCACATTAACCCCATTGACTCATATTTGTTATGTGTATCATTATGAACGTATTTATATATTCACTGTAGTTTGGGTTCCCACGTTGTGTTATGATGTACCTGTCTTGAAATATGGGCATTGACAATGAGTATGAGTCACCCAGATGATTGACTAAAACATCTGATCTCTTCCAAGTATGTTGACAAAAATTATGGGTTAAAAATGGATTGATCAGATGGTAAAATCCCATCATTTCAGCTGATGAAGACAGAGTTTGTCCCCAAGCTAGTGGGAGTGGGTTTGGTGTGTGCCCTGATCTATTTCCTCCTGGCCTCCTCCCAAGTGCTGATAACTGCCAGTACCTTGTCTTCGCTGGGATACTTCAAGGCTCTAGTAAGTACTCCATGTAGCTGTTCACTGTTAGTTTGAATGTGTGGTTTGTACTCCATGTAGGTGATTTGAAATGTGATATGAGCACTTGCCACTTGAGACATTTATATCAGCAATATTTTGTTTGATAATCTACACACCAATATTAATTCAGAGTCTTGGATTTGATTTTTCCTCTGTTCCAATCTAGAGTAAAAAATAAGCTTCATTTATAAGCAGAACCAATACCATTATCTGTTATACTTCACAAAAATAATCTGTTATCAAATTTCTACTATGATTTTTTATTCAGACATTGCCAACTGAAAAGAAGTGGTAATTGCAGTTTTTTTCTTTGCTTTTTCAGACGTTACCAATCTCATCAGTAAGAGCCACCGCCATGACACAACTTCGCGCCCAAGCCCATCGTCTCAATACAGTAGAGCTCCCATCATACGAAAAGATCACCTCGGCACATATTGAACAGTATCAGATAATTCTACAACTTATGGAGGGCATGGCCTGCCAACAGGGGGCAGACCATCTCAAAGATTATTGTATTGGAGGTCAAAGGTCAGGGGTCGCAGGTCAAGGGTCAATGGACCTTGGGAGTTGTCAGACAGCTAGTTATCAGACAGGTGCTGCATTTATACCTTGTGACATTGGACTGGTGAATGTGGAAATGGGGAAGAGGTAGGCTGTTATTGTTAAGAATGATTTTGAACTAGCACTAGTAACTACACATTGTTAGTTATTATTACTTCAGGAAGAAGACATAAGATTTGGGGCTTTTGTCACAAATATTCAGTTGATAATAGATCTTTCACCATATTGGTAACAAAGATGCATTTCATAAAGCATTTGACGTGCTGCTTACTCCCTTTTTTACAGGCATAAACTAAACCTTTATCAGACCAAACATGATGTTGACACCAGTTGTCATTCACAGTGAATAATATATCATTGTCTTGTTGTTTTCGTTCCTCAGGCCAGTCTCCAGAGTGACCGAGGCCCAGTTGGCATCCAGTTTAAGGCCATTCCTGAATGCTCTGCACACTATAGTGGTCAACACGTGTCACCTCCTCATTGTATTTGTGGCTGCACTGGTGCTGATAGATCTCATCTCTTCTGTTGTGTGGCTGTATTTACAAAAGTAAGTTTTTATTTATTTGTTTGTTTGTTTGTTTTTATTTGAATATATATATTTTTTACCAGCTTGCTTAAGTTTATGTTTAAGTAATTGAAAATTGAAATTGAGTGGAAGAACACCATTCGTAAAAAATGACATAATATCCTTTTTTTTTTTTTTTTTTTTGTAGTTGATTGTTTGATGTTTTCACAAATACTCTTTGCTCACCTATTGGGTGAAATTAGATTAATATGTTAGATTATGTCATTCATTTTAGTTAAAAGAATCTACTCTGTTTGATGTGGTTTATATGGTGGCATTAAAGTATTCACTTCAGACTTTCATTGATTTAATTACTGTTTATATTTCAGGTTTCATCTCATCCAGGAACACCTGGTGTTTCAAACTGTCCCCAAACGACAGGTGTCAGAGGTAACTGAGGAGGATTAGAAGAAGGGCACCACTTTTTGTTTCTCCCTATGTGAGTTTGTATATTTCTTATGATGACAGTGTCACTACAAGCATTTTCTCTCATTATCTGGTCCAGTGGTTAATTAAGTTTCTCAATATTATCGTGGTTTCCTTTGAAAATTCTTACACTTAACAGATTTAGAAATAACCATGAGCTTTGTATTGTATAAACCTCCATTTACAGATTTAACAATCTAAAATTAGTAATGATTAAAAAAAAGGATCATTTAACTGTCATATGAAACCTTTTGAATAATGGTCTGCAACTATTATATTCTATTTATAGATCTGTACTTTTTAATTACAGGCTTGACCTATTGTCAAATTAAAGATGTCAGAGAGCTCAAAATACAACCAAGTTGAGGAACGTCAACGCCCTCAGTCCAGGATATTGGGTTTTACCGAGGAATATCTTAAATTATTGATGTGGAATCTCTTTGGACCTAAAATTGGATGGACTGTCAGACTATATTGACAGTGGTACCTCTTGTGTCCGAAGTGATAGATTGGATCTGAGATAAAAGTGAAACCTGCATGAGTCTACAATGACATGATACTTGTACTAAAATAAAGGTGACAGAGGGGTCTGAGATGAATGCAAATCAGACGAGCAGTAACCTACATAGTGAAAAAATTGTTTGTTGTGCTATGAAAACACATTGTTTTACTCACCCAAAAAATGTAGACATCGGATTTAGGTCATGGCTTCAAAAGTGTTTCTCGTGATATAAAATCTGAGGCGGGTGTTATGAGTTTGCTCACTGTAAAACAGTTCACTCTGAAAGCATTGCAGCTGGGTGTTTGCTGAAGTTGTGTTGCTCGTGTAATGGGAGCTAATGTACAGTGCTCATCAGTACATATAAGTTTTAACATGTTCTATAGAATCTCTTGATGTTAACAAATTTGTGTTTAATGCTGTAAGTATTTCTTATAATTATATATCTCTATTCACTTTTTAATGTGATATGTTGAGTTTATGTATTGTAAAGCAGGGGTCATGGTCTGGCCTGCTCAGTCATGCAAGTGAGAATTATAGGCCTGTAGTCAAAATTTCTGGACATTTGGACCTTAATTAATCCAACTTGAGAAAGGGCATAGATTGATAGAGAAAAGGCCTTGATCAGATTTTAATTCAAGAAGGACCTTTTTCCACCTTTTTTTACAGTATGGAAAGTTGTTCTAATTAGTTTCATCTTTTTATTGTTATAATATGAAGTTGTGATGAATTTCCCATCATAAAAGGCACACATGCATGTGAAGTTTACATATGGGGATAAATTGCAGTACAAAATTATGAAGGCCAATTATGGAAAAAGTGTGGATGAATTTTTTCTTACTTACAGCTCAAACAGCTGTGTATTATATGTCTGCCATGTTTCAGGTTTTTAAGAATTTTTAAATTATTCACCATGAGAAAGTTTTAGTTATGTTTTAGTTGTCACTGTTTTGTGATTTAGCTACTTGGATTTATACACAGTATATGTGTAACTTTTACATTGTAAATATTTGTATTTGATATGCACTGTATGTATTGTAATTACATTTATGTATGTAATAAAATAAGTTTTTAAAAATTGTGCTTATGAGGTGTTGTTACATATATTTTGCAATATGAAAATGGCATTTCATAAAAACTTTTTCATTCAACACTCAGATATGAAACATTTAAGACAATGCGGGTGCTTTTTACAGTCAAAATAAAAAGGGGGGGGGGAGAATTTCATAAAGTATGTGAAATGTGTCCAAGTTGCACACAAATGAATAAATAATATGATTTTGTTTTCTTAATTTTATAAAGGTTGGTGGTAATCAATTTGAAAATGGCACATTTATTGCCAGTTAGAATTTTGAGGGCATAACCTAAGAAAAAAGTTTTTTCTGTTTGAAAAAAGACTTGGATCATTATCATTTAACAAACTAATAAACCTATAAAAAATTAGAGCACTTATCTAGGCATGGCAATAATTCCTCTTAATTTGTCAATAAAAATAAATGAAATAACAGAAAAGTGTTGACCAATTATGATAATTAAAGTGCCTTTTAAAAAATGTTTCGCATCTCTGGTAAGTTATGAACAATACTCCACCAGATTTAGAACCCTTGTACCTTCAGGCCTAATGATTTCGAGTTGTATTCTCTAATGGAGCTGTAATAAAATTTAAAAAAAAAAGCTTTTAAAAAACTTTAAGTTCATAAACTCTGCTGTACACTCAAGGAGATAAGAGGTCTGGTTTGTAACAAAATCAGATAACAAAATAAGTCATCAAATTTTGTAACGGACATCAGGGACCCTTGTGAAAGAGTCGATACATGTAAGTGGCATGCGTTAATATTTTTGTCGAGGCTACACGTGACAAGAAAACTCCATCCCATCCTTATCAGAGTGCCAACAAGTTTAAAGGGATAATAACTCTTTGTATGAGATCTATATTTCACAATAAAAACATTGTGAATAACTCAAAGAAATATAATATATTCTGTTTTACCACAAAAACGGCAGTTATAGCTATTATTCTGATATCTGAGCTTGTCTTTAGACCACGTGACCTCCATTGATGGCTATACTCTGTTAAAATCTCTTAAGAGATTAAAAAAAAAAAACCAAACTTTTTAGAAAAAAAAACAGGGACTAACTTTGAACGTAAAAATGGATTCATTAACCATTGGTAAGTACGGGAAAATTGTTGCTTACTCCAGGAAAATTCATTTTTTGGCCGAAATGATGAGTTATTATCCCTTTAAGGTTTGGCACGCATAGAGGAGGTATTAGAGACTAATCTTGGAGATATTACATTTAATTTGATTTCAGGGGATAGCGCGAACGCAGTCCCCCACGATAAAAAATTACGCACCCGAGTTACCCCTATTTGGGGTAATCGATCAGGTCAGCCAAACCGTATAGTGCAATGGTGAGGCCTCGCTAATGAAGAACCGCCTTAATGATCACGGTTAACTTCTGTGCCAGGTAAGTATGCCTGTATAAGAGCTGTGACCTCACTACGTTACCTTGCTGCTCGCTGCCATAATAGCTAAGAGAAAAAGAAACAATTATTATTTAGCTATGTTTATAAATTTAACAAAACAATTTAAGGCCACATAGATGAACTCCACATATTTTACGAAGATAATTCTTAATTTTGATTATAATATTGATGAATGTTTCTGGTTGTTACGCTTTTAATTTTAAATTATGCATTTTATTATTCCCTGGTATCAAAAGGAAATATAAAGACTACTTTTCGCTAAAGATGATCTCTAGATATGTTTTTAGTTACGTCAAGTTTATTATTATTATTATTATTATTATTATTATTATTATTATTATTATTATTATTATTGCATTTCCATTGCTAATGCTTAATTTTTTGTAGACGTCGAGTCTACCGTAAAGTCTACGATTTACGGCTTTTCATTGGTTAAGTGCTATCGTTACTGTAGACATTTGGCCAATCAGAAATTGGAGTGTAGGACCAGCCAATCAGGACGCACCTGTGCCACATGGGCAAAAGGACAGGAGGAAGAAGCCCGCCATTGGAACTCAAGGCTAAAACTCTAGTATAGCATCGTATTGCATCCTGCAAATCACAGATGCAGGTGTGGCATCACATTGAGTGAGGTACTTTTATGCGAGACGGAGTTCCTTCAAAAGAAATTTTTACCGTAAAATGATGAGAAAGAGGTGATTAAATGGCGATTGTACAACAAATGAGGACATTAAATTTCACATAACTTTATGAATGGAAGCTAAATTAGCTGTACGAGGCCAAGAATAAATAAGTAAACAGGCCCGTAGCCGGGGGGGGGGGGTCGGGGGGTTCGAAAGAATCGCCCCTTTTGCTGGGAAAAGGTCCACTCTGGGTAAACTTTGACCTAGGTACATGAAGTTTTTATGGGAAAAGGTCCACTTTTTCAGAAAAAGAACCCCCCTTTTGAAATTGCTGGCTACGGGCCTGGAAAACATGATTTAAAGATGTAAAGGGGTAGAGTATTTTGAGCAATGTAATTTTATTGCGTTTGAAACACTTTTGTAACCATACTCTAGAGTTGCTTCTCGTGGAGGGGGTCAACTTTTGTTCTTAGAGTGCAGTAGGGAAAATCCTTTATGTAAGCTTATTTTAGATATTAAGTTTATATCTGTTAACAATGTCCCTTTCTATATTTATCATGTAATATTTCTTTTGCTGATCCTTGGGGGAGGGCTTGGCATACTAGCAAAAGTTTGAGATCTAGATATGTGTAAGTCGGGGCTATGAAAAGTATCGTAGTCCAGCTATTGCTGTTTTCTATCAATAGTTAGACACTGATACTTAGCCATTTTAATGAGTGATTTTATCTGGCCTTTTAGCATGTATGATATCTATGAATGCAGTACCATCATACCATTATCAAATCAGAAATCAACACACTATTTCAGGGCAAGAAAGAAGTAAACTTCCATTATATGTTATCATAGATGTGATGTCCCAAAGGGGGCAACATTAACCCTGAACCTGTTACAGAGATTGAGGTGTGTGCGTTATCTATCTGCAACTGTTGAAGTCAATGAAGATTATTATAATTTACTTTTCCCAAAAATAGCTAAAACACACACAACAGTTGACTTTTAAAAAAGGCGAAATTGTTTACATTATGTATAAGAACCTTAGAGACTATATGAAATTGGATTTTAATATTTATTTGAGAATTATTCACTTCAAAAGTATCGTGTATACCAATAACACATTATATGTATTTTATTTGCTCACTTTCAGATTAGTTTGAAGAGTCTAGATGAAAAACCTGGGAGTTTCAAGAACAGGACTGTGCTAGCTACGGACAGTGTGGTTTCATTATGTAGAGGGTTGTTGATATGCTGGTTTAAAAATGATCTTACAGAAAAAAAGAAAAACGTGTTGAACTGCCCTACTAGATAATTATGGTGCACAGTTCATGGAATGGCTTGGTGGCTGGAACTGAACTGACCAATGTGGTGCTCCCAGCAGTGCAGTGCTACCTATCCTCATCTTTATCATATGGACTCAATACTGCCATTCTCTCAAAATTAGGTCTGACTTTATCAATCTGTTTACTAAAAACTTATTCGTGGACTCGATCCCACCCGTTTCATCTTAGAATTAGGTTCCACAATATTGATCATCTTACTAAATGCCTATTCATGACCTCAGTCCCACCATTCTTGTCTTAAATTTAGGTCCCACTTTATTGATGGGTTTACTAAATGCCTGTGGACTCGTTCCCACCATTCTCGTCTTAAAATTAGGTCCGTGTATATGTATCGGTTTACTGATTGGCTATTCATGGATGCAATCCCACCATTCTTGTCTTAAAATTAGGTCTGTCTCTATGGATCGGTTTTCTGATCGACTATTCATGGACGCGATCCCATCATTCTCGTCTTAAAATAAGGTCCATCTACATGGATCAACTTACTGATAGGCTATTCATGGACGCGATCCCACCATTCTTGTTTTAAAATTAGGTCTGACTATATGGATCGACTTACTGATTGGCTATTTATGGACGCAATTCCACCATTCTCATCTAAGAATTGTCTGATTGTATCAATGAGTTTACTAAAAGCTTAATCATGGAATCGTTCCCACCATTCTCGTCTTAAAATTAGGTCCGTCTCTATGGATTGGTTTACTGATAGATTATTCATGGACGCAATCCCACCATTCTTGTTTTAAAACTAGGCCTGTCTATATGGATCAGTTTACTGATCGCCTATTTATGGACGCGATCCCACCATTCTCGTTTTAAAATTAGGTCCATCTCTATGGATCGGTTTACTGATAGATTATTCATGGACGCAATCCCACCATTCTTGTTTTAAAACTAGGTCTGTCTATATGGATCGGTTTACTGATCGGCTATTTATGGACGCGATCCCACCATTCTCGTCTTAAAATTAGGTCCGTCTCTATGGATCGGTTTACTGAT
>NW_019774181.1:411921-452537 GCF_001039355.2 Lingula anatina
TATTTATGGACGCGATCCCACCATTCTCGTCTTAAAATTAGGTCCGTCTCTATGGATCGGTTTACTGATAGATTATTCATGGATGCAATCCCACCATTCTCGTCTTAAAATTAGGTCCGTCTCTATGGATCGGTTTACTGATCGGCTATTCATGGACGCAATCCCACCATTCTCATCTAAGAATTATGTCTGTCTATCGATGAGTTACCTAAACACCTATTTGTGGACTCCATCCCACCACTCTCATCTTAGAATTATGACAAACTAAATCGATGGTTTACTGAATTCCAATTCATAGACTCAACCCCACCATTCTGGCCTTAGAATTAGGTCCAAGTATGTAGTATACATGTATTCAGTATACCAAAAGCCTACTCATTGACTCGATTTCACAATTCTGATCTTAGAATAAGGTCCGACTTTATGGATCAGTTACCTAAATGCCTTAATTAGTTACAGTTGACAAAGTTCATTAGTGCTGGTGGTTTTTACTTTGGTATTTTTCTCGCTGTATTTACAATATATTTCTTTAGGGAGTGTGTTATGTATCTGCGGTATGACAGTGGTTTTATGTAATTAAGTTTTAATTGCAATTCAATACAAAAAGACTATTTAACAGAAGCAAGCTTCAATTGCTTTGCCTTCTAGGTCAACCATTGGAAATTAAGGCTTCGTTCACTTGAAAAATCTATTTTATAAAAATCTATTTTACTATTCATGGTATCTTGTGATCACGGTCTGTGCCCTGAATACCCCGCGGCGGAATTACTGGCAGCGCGAGCCAGTTACTTCCAAAGCTGTAATTAATTCTCGGTTGCGCTCGGAGTGATCACAAGATACCGTGAATAGAAAATAGATTTTTAGAAAATGGATTTTTCATGTGAACGGAGTCTTAACTGAATAATTAGAATTTGATTGAATTCGTCATTTCCAAATTTTAGTTTTAATTTTGTCATTTATAAGATGGGAAGTATTAAGGTGAATGCTAAGAGAGATGATACCTTATCTCCAGTTAAATACTGATCATTTGTGTTTAGATCTGTTTTTGCGTTATGTTTACAACAATAATGTTATAAACTAGAAAAGCACTCCGAGAGCGCAGACCTCCGCCAAGGCAGCGATTTTTGATTATTATTGATTGATTATTGATCCGGATCACCACCAAACACTAATCATCTCTTCCTTGGCCCACTTTGACAGTTCCTGAAAATTTCATCAAAATCGGTCCATAACTTTTGTTGATGACAGACAGACAAACGGGTGAAAACATAACCTTGGCGGAGGTAATTACATACGATACCCTTAACAACCTCTATGTACCATTATTGTTACTTTGTAAAAAAAAAATAATAAAAATAAAACAGCACTGATCATAACCTCGCCCAGCTCTGTCAACATTTTTGTACTTTTTATATAAAAATTAAAATAAAAAATACGCTATATAAAAAGTCTTTATTCATGTATCCGATATGAACAGCGCACAGTGATTTTGAGTTCATTAAAATTATGGCTTAGTTTTACGTATGAATGTGGCCTTTGACTAATGTTTGAATGTTATTAGTACTAACAAAATTGCACTGCGGTAAATGGAAATTACATTTAATTTAATGATACATTTTCTACTCAATATCAAGTACATTTTTCACATTGCCTGGTAACAAAGCTTTTGCATACTACAAAAAAGAATGCAGTTTTGTCGTGTTTCGCGTTAAACATTTGAATGTTTCTTGTTACGATATCGTCTAGCTAACTCATCGATTTAACGGAATTGATTTTGTAAATGGCTAAAATATTACAAAATACCAAACAACTTAAAACAATGACCTACGCCAAAACACGTAACGATTTTTTTCTCCTTAACCCAGCATCGCCGCGAAAAATGGCCTCAAATTATTTATTGAGTCATTTGAAATAAATATTCTTCAATTTAGACCCCATTTCCAGAGATTAGATCGATCTACTTTAGACCGACCTAACTCCCTGGGGGTTCACGCGAAATAGCTGTCAGCCGGGCGGACACGAAAGTTAATTACCCCCTTACAGCTTGTAGTAGGCGAGACGGACATTTAAGCCGGATTATCTGACAGTAATCTAGTGAGACTCCCCGCGGGGATAGATCGATCCAAAAGCTCTGGGAATACAGCCTTAGTAAGAAGTTAGACATCATACTCGCTTCCTGAGAAGTGGCAGGTTTAAACTAGAAAGATTGGAGATTGTAAGATGGCGCTGCGAGCAACAGTAAGGAAGGTTCAAAATTATGTCCGTTTAGTTTTTCGCCGGAGATCAGATAAATCTGGTGTTTATTTCTTCATGATTTAAGTTGCTACACTGATGTTAGTAAAGTTCCACTTGGACAAGTAATTTTCCTCACGTTATCTTTTTTAAAACGATTTTCTTAATGTTAAAATTAGACCTATATATTGACAAAGAATGAACACGTTTCCTGCATGTACGCATGGATAACTGCTTATTTCTTGTATCCCATCGATGGTCAAATGAGGGTCGATAGACATGTTAAAAATGCCTCTTGGAAGGGTGTGTAGGATAATATTGCCTGAGGTGTTAAATCAGTCCGCATTTGGAGAACATTCCAAGCCCATGGTATTAGTACATTGTTCCTTTTGGAACAAAACGTAACAGGGGCATTTTAATGTAACATGCTCAACAGAAATCTCACTCCATTTGCAAGAGGTGACTTCAGGGATGCTACTGGCTTCATTGTGACAACGCACTTGCTCACAGCTCTCGTCTGGCAAGCGATTTGTAGCAGAAACACAGGGCTCTGAGGAGGGGACAACCGTCTTTGAGCCCTGATATTAATCCTACTGGGCACCTGTGGCATTACTTGGAATGTGCATTGCAGAGGAAAACCAATTCCCAAATAATCTTGACCAATTCCGCCACGCTCTTTAGGATGAATGGGACAATATCCCACATAACAGAATTGTTACCCATGTTGAAGGCTTGTCGCTCCGTCTACAGGAGATAATTGCAGTACGCGGTAGACGCACACGCTGTTAGGCACGTGACCTTTAATGAGCAGACCCTAATGCTAATTGTTTGTGAATTTGGTGACATTTGATGGCGTCTTTTCAATTTAATAGACATTTCTTTACATCTGTAGAAGTCACAGTGAAACAGTGGATTTGAGGGGGTACCTCTTAATAAATTTTACTAAACGGTATAAAATGTGTATATTTTCACCACTATTTTGTATTTTTTTTTAAACCATAAATCATGTTAGACATAGTATCTGTATTAAAAAGCACTATTTCTAACAATTTACAGCTGTGAGGTGATCATTTGTACATGGAAATGGGGGAGGGACAACCTTTTTGACCAATGTTGTATATATATATATATACAATGTATGTCGTATCGTATCGTGTGTATTCCTGCACATCACAGACTTACAGAAAGGATCCTTCCTCCTGGGTCAGTCAATGCGCAATGCAATGTCTACGTGGAATCTCCAATCAAAATCTACTGACAAAAAATGAATGAAATATTGGTTTTGTTAGTGATGCCTTAAAGGAAGATGAAAGGATTGACTTTGATTCATAATCAGGGGATAGCGCGAACGCAGTCCCCCACAATAAAAAATTGCGCACCCGAGTTACCCCTATTTGGGGTAATCGATCAGGTCAGCCAAACCGTATTGTGCAATGGTGAGGCCTCGCTAATGAAGAACCGCCTTAATGATCACGGTTAACTTCTGTGCCAGGTAAGTATGCTTATTAATGACGTTTGACTGGTGTCTTCTACCATGTTGTCCGCTGCCATAGTGGGCGAAGTGAATTAAGTACACATGCGGTTATTTATGTTTGTAAATTTATCAAAACGTCATATTGCCACGGGTATTTCTGTGTAATGATAAAGACACGCTATTTAGGATTTTGATTTTATAACATAAAAGAAGTGTTTTATGCATTCATTAAATTTTCATTTTTTCAAAACCATATGCCTTATAAGTTGTTATCTTCCGTCATTCAAAGAATAATTATGTGCATTCAAATTGGACAAAATAGTCGTATTAACTTTGGGATATAGCAGTTGGTGTAATTATTGCATTCTCACATACAGTCTTTAATCGAAATGTGTACATTTTCCTTATTGTAGTAATTCTTTTACAATAAAAATCACTTCTGGTGTGGATAATATAAAAGTCTACGTGTTACGGATTTCTATTGGTTAAGCGTCTACAGTAACTGTAGACTTTTGGCCAATCAGAGTTTGGAGTCTACGACCACTGTAGAAGACCAGCCAATCGGGACGCAACTGTGTCACTTGGCGAGAGGGAGAAATAAGCCAGATATGTGGGACCAAAAAAATATCTCGCAACCACAAACATGTATATATATACAGTGTATGTCGTATCGTATCTTGTGTAATCCTGCACATCACAGTCACACATAAAGGATCTTCCCTCCTGGTTAAATCAATGCGGAATGCAATGTCTGCGTGGAATCTCCAACTAAAATCTATTGACTAAAATGAACGAAATATTGGTTTTGTTAGTGATACCTCAGAGGAAGATGAGTGGATTGATTTTGATTTCGTAATCAGGGGATAGCGCGAACGCAGTCCCCCACAATGAAAAATTGCGCACCCGAGTTACCCCTATTTGGGGTAATCGATCAGGTCAGCCAAACCGTATTGTGCAATGGTGAGGCCTCGCTAATAAAGAACCGCCTTAATGATCACGGTTAACTTCTGTGCCAGGTAAGTATGCTTATTAATAACGTTTGATTGGTGTCTTCTACCATGATGTCCGCTGCCATAGTGGGTAAAGTGAATTAAGTAGACTTTCGGTGACTTAAGCTTGTAAATTTATCAAAACGTCATATTGCAACAGGTATTTCAGTATAATGGTGATGACACGCTTTTTAGGATTTTGATTTTATAATATAAATGATGTGTTTTATTCATTCATTAATTTTCATTTTTTCAAAACCATAAGCCTTATAAGTTGTTATCTCCCGGCATACAAGGGGTAATTATGTACATTTAAATTGGAACAAAAATATTCGTATTAACTTGGGGATATAGCAGTTGGTGTAATTATTGCATTCTCTCACACGGTCTTTAATCGGAATGTGTACATTTTCCGAATTGTAGTAATTCTTTTACAATAAAAATCACTTCTAGTGTGGATAAAAGTCTACGCGTTGCGGATTTCTATTGGTTGAGCGTCTACAGTAACTGTAGACTTTTGGCCAATCAGAGTTTGGAGTCTACGATCACTGTAGACAACCAGCCAATTGGGACAAAGATGTGTCACATGGCGAGAGGAAGCCCACAATGCAGAACCAATTAAATACCCCGCGATTACAAGCATGCATGTACAATGTGAGCCGTATCGTATCTTGTGTAATGTTGCACATCACAGTCATTCATAAAGAATCTTTAGTCAAGGCGAAATGCACTGTTTACGTGGAATCTCCGACTAAAATCTATTGACTAAAAATGAATGAGAAATTAGTTTTGTTGGTGATACCTCAGAGGAAGATTAGTGGATTGATTTTGATTTCATAATCAGGGGATAGCGCGAACGCAGTCCCCCACATTAAAAAATTGCGCACCCGAGTTACCCCTATTTGGGGTAATCGATCAGGTCAGCCAAACCGTATTGTGCAATGGTGAGGCCTCGCTAATGAAGAACCGCCTTAATGATCACGGTTAACTTCTGTGCCAGGTAAGTATGCTTATTAATGACGTTTGACTGGTGTCTTTGGCCATGCTGTCCGCTGCCATGGTGGGCGAAGTTAATTAAGCAGACTGGCGGATACTTATGTTTGTAAATTTATCAAAACGTCATATTGCAACAGATATTTCAGTTTAATGTTAATAAGATGACATCCAGGATTTTGATTTCATAGCATAAAAGAAGTGTTTTATGCATTCATTAATTTTTCATTTATTCAAAACCATATGTCATATAAGTTGATATCTTCCGGCATACAAAGGGTAATTATGTGCATTCAAAAACAACGAAAGTCGTCTATTAACTTGGGGATCGAAGTTGATGTGAAGTTAGTGTAATGATTTAAATAAATCAAATAAATATATCGCAATCGATCTTGTTTAATGCTGCACATCACAGTCGTACAGTACATTAAGGCTTTATTAGGCTCTATTCCCATAGATTTTAGATCGATCTATACCCGCGGGGAGTTTCACTAGATTACTTTCAGATAATCCGACTTAAATGTCCGTCCCGCCTACTACAAGCTGTAAGGGGATAATTAACTTTCGTGTTCGCCCGGCTGACAGCTATTTAGCGTGAACCCCCAGGGAGTTAGGTCGATCTAAAGTAGGTCGATCTAATCTATGGAAATGGGGTGTAAGGATCTTCCAACCTGGTACAGTCAAAGCGGATTTTAACGCCTCATTTTTCCACCGTACTCTTATAACCATTCGTTTTCTATATTTTTTTCAAAGCCAGGAGTTTGCCTGTGCATAAACACGTCTACATATGGATCCGGTCAGACGTAGCAAAGTACTTTTTTTTTCAAAAATGATATAATTATCGACAGTGCAACTGTACAAACAAGAAAACCGATAAATGATAACCCAATACTTTCTCCATGTAGTAATACTCTGTGCCTTGACTAGTATATATTAGTCATCCGTACAGTGGCATTGTTTACTTTTTTCACATGAAAGTGATCATTATCATATGTATAATGTATCTACACTTGGCTATTTGTACTATAATGACATCTCTCTCTCTCTCCCTCTCTCTCATATTTCCGTAGCATACGGTAGCGGTATAACTACGTCATTCATATTACCGCCTGTGAGTCAAGCACAGACTTAAGGCTCCTCACTTGGGAGCATGTGACCGTGAACGAAACCCAGGGTCAACAACACACCTGACACAAAGGGGGTCAACAGCGCACGAGACGCGGAAGTCGCAGCTACAGTAGCAGGTGTGTGCAGGTGAAGAAGATCTAGCCTTGAGGGTGGAGAGTTTGGTGTTCTAGTTTTAAGTATTTTATCTCGCCCCCGTGTGCTGGCAATTTCATTCTTCGACTGAGTACGCCGGCTGTCTAGTCCTGCCGACGCTCACCTGTTAACGCTTAGGTAAGACATATAAGACCCTATAGGCTATAAGCCTTGGTCATTTTGTACAGAGCCTATGAAGATTGAGGTGTACTTCAGAGCAGTTGAGTAACAAAAATGGTATCAATCACACCGGATTCTGAGCAGGTTTAAAAGTCGATCTAGAGCGTTTGCTAGCATGGTCGTTTATTCATGATCCAGTTTTGTGTGTGACCCAGATTCGTTTTGCCAATAACAAACATAATAGGTTAACGTAACGCATGGTAAGGCAGTCTGATGGGTGAAACGTGGTATATAAGGTCTGGTGCAGTTCGTTTGAGAGCAAATACATTAGTCAGTCAAAAATATAGCAGGTTGCATTACAACTTTGAAACATAATTATGATAATATATAAAATAAATAAATAAATAAATGACCAATCGACCAGTAAGCAATCGATCTCTTTATGCTCATTGTGATGAATTCCTATATCACTCGCCACGAATTGCACAGCTATACGCGACGTGGGCGCTGCAGTTTTAATGATAATGATCCATCCAGTGTGTAATGAAAAGATTATAAAAGGCATAAACATAGATTTCCATACGCTAAAGACGTCTGTTCCTGTCATTTGATCTTATCAGTATGCACAATAATGTTCAACTTTCTTGCCTATCGAAACTTACATCTTATTTGTCTTCTTTTCGCAAAAACACCTCTAACGACGTCTGCTTGGCTATAGTGTTAGAAACTAGCTAGTGATACAGAGAAATAGAGATAACTAGATGATGATTAAAAGTCGTCGTTATGTTTTCTTTCATTACAATCGCAAGTTTGAGACCATTTTCCGTGTTTATATCATCATACTAAAATCGCATTATTTTATATATAATTATGGGCCTTAAGAGCACACTCTGCCTCCGCTGGTCTGGTCATGAAACGAACGAGTCACACCGCCCTGGAGTTATTATTTTGTACTTTTTTCATCATGGACAGTATGAGTAATGTTTCACTGTAACGGGGGAGGCAGAATTTTGGCAATTACCACCCTCTTTCTAAATAGCTTATGCTATCAACAATGTTAACAATAACCTTACATTGGGGAACGAAAGCAGCTAATTACAGGACATACGTACATGAGTCATATGTACCTTGCAGGAAACAAAAAAGGAAACGTTTACTCCCCTTTCTTGTCACTTTAGATTGAATTCGGACTCTAAAATTGTCATCGTTTTCTATTTCAGAGCAAGGACACGATGCACCTCTTCATACAGATAACAATAGTGGTGGCGGTAGTCACACTGGACTCGCCTGTCCAGTCATGTGACCCCAAGCCAATGATCAGACGCCACGAGGGGACCAGGAAATGCATGTACAAGGACACACGGGGGATCAAGACAATCGGGATAGGTTTTAACCTCCAGAATCAGGGTGCGCAGCAGGCCTTAGCGTCCGTCGGAGCAGATTTTAACAAGATTTTCAACGGTGCTTCAACGCCCGTAGATCAGACATGCGACTGCAGCAAAGTCGTCTGCCTGAATGACACCCAGATTGAGGGTCTTTTTAATTATTCAGTCAAACAGGCACTAATGGACGCCTCCAGTCTGATGTCTAACTTCCCAAGCTTGTGCTGTCCTGTCCAGAACGCAGTGGTTGACATGGCGTACAATTTGGGCGGGACGAAACTAGCCACTTTCACGGTTTTCCTCGGGTACTTCCGGGTCAACAACTGGCAGGGCGCCGCGGACGACTTAATGCTGACCAAGTACTGCCAGGACTACGACACGGCCTCTAGGTGCTTGGAGTTGTCAGGACACATCCGTCTGGGCTGCCCGTGTTTCGGCAGCTACCCCAGCCAGTGCCAGATTTCCAGTGCCTGCTGTGGCCTGAACACCAAATGCTGCTCCTACACGATGCCGTTTCTCGGCTACGTCAAGAAGAACCTGACCGAGAGTTGGTGCTGCCCCCTAGCGGACGGCGCGTGCTGTGCCCCGGATCAGCACTGCTGTCCCAAGGATTTCCCAGTCTGTTGTGGCGCCCCGGACCAGCACTGCTGCAAGCTGGACTTTCCCATCTGTTGTCCTGACAACCGGTGTTGCCCCACCAACTACCCTGTGTGTGGCAGTGGGGGATACTGTAAGGCGCGGGACGGGAGCGGCCAGGTCCTGGGACTGCTTAGAGCGCCCTCTAAAGTCGGTCTACAGAAGCAGACCGAGAAGAAAAAGTTTAACTTCATTGAGACCAACGAAGTGAAATAGAAACGGACAGAGATGATACTCGCATTATGTGTATATATATATTGTTAAAAAGAACTGCTTTTTGTTTATTCTGAAAACAAATATACTCTTTTCAAGTCTAGGGCACAAATTGAATGTGCTGGTCACAATTGCATCGTTTATATCATATATGCCCGCGGTGTTCATTAAAATTTGGATTTAAAAAATAGAAATTGTCCGGCGAAATCAAATTACCACGGGGTTATATTTTTTAAAATGTAGAGTAGCCTACAAAATCTAGTGTAAAGTGAGCTTTACAAAACTGTTCGAGGTCATGATTTAAACGTTGGACGTTAGCGTTATAAAGAAATTAACGACAGAAGCGAAAAAAAAAAAAAAAAACAATCATGTTTACAATTCTTCAGCAATCGCCGTGACAGTGATTTGTAATCATACATGCTTACATTTTATTATTTCAACAATATCAGATCTAGAATCTTGGTAATATGCGAAACCTTGCACTTTCTACGTATATCTGTTTTACTTAAGATTAATCATTTGAATGATATTAAGATAGATATTTAAGTGGAATTTGTTTTTATAAGATATGTGATATCGTAAGTCAGGGATGAGACCCTATCTGCATATTACAGTTAAAACATTCCTGATTTAGTGTTACGCTGCATATAGCGCAAATTAAAATCGCAAACATGTCAAAATTTGTTAAATCTTGTTGAACATGAACATATTGAAGTAAAGGTCGAAATATATAGCTTCAAATGGCTTTTGGTTTTCGTATTATTTCATGATAAACAATCACGTTGTCTTTTCTCGGAAAGTTTTAAGATTTGATTTTATTTTGCATAAACATTAAAGAAAAATCGGAGCAAGCTGTTTGTGGTTCGCGTTGGGTTAAAAAGCTTACTTTGTAATTGTTCATATAATGTCCCTTCTGCTTACCGGTTGATCAAGTGACTTGATATAGACAGAACACAACATTTATCAAATTTATATTATAATTCATTATAAAAATTGAAGTCTCAATCACTTCTTTAAAATAACGCCACCTTTACTTCATAGACCTAGTGTGTAAAGATTCTATACAAACAGATGAAATATTATCAGGGATCATTGTTTCCACTGGCGCATTTATGAAATCGTCACTAAAACGAGTGTTCCTCTAATTTATTTAATTTCGTGTATTATCAACATTCTGGTGATATTTTCTTAGTCCCTATCCAGAACAATGTCTTACATTTAGCACTTGAAAAAGAAATCTCTTTTGCAGTTTACACGATCATATTTGTCTGTGAAAATGAAAATGTTCCTTGCACGAGACGATTCAGTGACTTATTGAGAATCACGTAACTTGTGTGTGTTACACCCAGAATTGCCGACATAACACAACAGATCCATCCTTTGCCTTAAAACCGATGTTTTATCATCAATTCTCACACTCTGCAAGCATCCCTATAAAAGATGCAGTTCATCACAAATGGTTCACCTTTTGGGTAAATCAGTTTGCTAAATGTGAAATGCAGTTTTAATAATTCCTTCTAAAACGCGACTCTGTATCCTTTCCTCCTCATTTACTACTGAATCCATTTAAAGCAGTCCATATAAAAAGCGTATCATTTGATGTACTTTTCCATGAATTTTTTGTGGAATTCTGATCGTAAGGAGTCATTGATAAAGCCACGTTTGCTCTTGTCCTCTTCGCCTCTCGCACAGTTTTTGAATACGACATCATCATCCCATCTGGAATGGAAACAGTGGATTAACACTGATTAAATTTTTAAAGTCAAAGAAGTAATTAACACATTATCCACCTGTTTGGTTGATATAGATATCCGATTCACCTTATTAGTGACATATTTTAAACCTAGGTGCAATTTCACAATTTAAACAAGAAAAGAATTGCAGTTTTCATTATTGCTAACAAAGAATTCAAAGATGACTAATTTAGCAAATGTTATTTACTAGAGCAGTAGAAAGTGGAAGTTATCCCATTTGTATTATAAAATTTATCAATGCACACTTTAAAGGGGGTGAGCTACACTTGCATCAGTGTGATCAATACACAGCTGATAACCCACACTTCTCTCTTTAAAACTTTAAGTGATCAAATGCACAGAAAATGATTGCAAATCACTAGAAATAATTATTTAATTCATTTTTAGACCCCAGAAAGTGAGGTTCTCTTTTCAGAGGTAACTGGTGGTGAACAAACCTTCTTTTGACTTTGAAGTCTGTCTTGGCAGTGTCCGCCTGGTTATGGAGTAGAGGATTTCCCTTGATGATGTTCTCCATCCTGATGCGCTCCTCTTCTGCTTTACGCTCAGCTTCCTGGTATAGTAACATACACAGGTCAAAGGTCACACCATGCATATCATGTTTCACAATATATTAATCAGTAAAAACAATACCTGTACTTTAATTTTGTACTTTCATTCATGTGATATTTCATAATATTTAAAAACTAAAATAATTCATCAATTTTCATCAACGCACTGTATGCACTAGGTTGTTAATTAAGCAAAAGCTTAAAGTAGTGATTTCTAATCGCAATTAACTGCATTCGACATATATCCTTTTATTTCTGCAGTTGAAAATAATCAATATTTAATGTCCCTTGATCTTAGAAAGACTTGCCTTCTTGGCCGCCTCTGAGGCTCTTTCTTTCTTTATCTTCTGGAGTTCAGCTAACAGTGCTGCTGTATCATCCTCGTCATCACTGCTGTCTTCTTCCTCATCCTGAAATATTGATAACAGCAATTACAGACAAAGTTTTAAAGTAGTTTTTGTCAACAGGCTCCATCTCTCTCTCTAAACAAGCACATTTCTGATCTTTTTGACTCAGTTTCTATGTATTATACTTCTTTTTAGTTCACTGTTGAGACAGTGAAATACTTTCTGATGATATATATCTCATTTATATTATATTTAAATGACTGAATTAATGCTTTTATCACTGAAATAACCTCCGTTGTGATTTAATATAACATTTCAAAATGAAAGAATTGCAGTCATAGAGTGGTTTTTCTATAAAACAAGAATAAGTTTAATATATCGAACTCACATCATCATCGTCAATGGGATCATCTGCATCCAGGTTAGCTGCTGGGATCTGATCTAGTCTTGGTCTCTTACTGCTACTGCTATCTGTATATACAAATAGATACCCTTGTTATCCACATGATATTCTGATGAGGAGGATATATTAGATTTTCAATAAGTTATTACATGGTAAGATGTGTGTAGTGTGTTGTGTCATGATAAGGGGTGCTCAGTGTTTTAGTAAGACTTTTGAAAACAAAGTTTATTTTGATCCAATTTTTTGCAAACTAAGTTCAGTTTTTAAAATGCTCACAACTAAAACGATATCTGACCAACCGATAAAAATATATTGAAATATTTCATTTAACAATTCCCAATGTCATCCTATCAGTTTCTTATATCACCTTCCTCATCACCATCATTATTATAGGTTCATACACTTTTTTAAAATTAAATATATTTTACATGTTCCTCACCTCTCCCCCTATCTCTGTCTCTCTTTTCCCGCGCTGCTCTCTCCCTCTCCTCCAAATGGCTGCGGAAATCACGGCTGCGCAGGTCATCAGCTGTGTTCTGGCCATCTTGTCTGAAATACAGCATGATGTGTATCAACACAATCACTGTCACAACTAACACACTGACTTTTCCATTAAAGAAGAGGGAAGAGGGGACAGAACATTTCACCTATTACAAAGTTACTGGCACAAATTACAAAACACATTGTGCTTTATTCCTTTCAGGATCGCGGAAAGTACACAGAAGTGAACTAAATATTCCTTTAACAAAGTTATTGCCACAAGCAGCACTTAAAAACTGCCTTCTTAAAAATGTTTCCTAATACCTATAGAACAATCACTCACTTCTTTAGTTACATCTAAATGTATATGATGATGTCTCAACTACCACAATTTACAATATGTACCACATAATGTACTCAAAGTTACTGAAGGAACTGAAGGGAATTTTAATAGCTAAAATGGATCATCTTTCATCTATTTGTATGTGTGTATACATAATATAAAAGTTAAAATTATGCAATCAGTTTTTTAATGTTTTTAATCAGTAAAAATGATTAGTACAATTCATGAATTTTGTTGTCAACAGCACAGCTGCTTTTTTTGATACTGGTATTAAATTATTTCTAATAGGAAACAAGAAAACAAATCCAATATTTTAACAAGATGATTAAATATTTCAACCAAGCTACACCTTACCTGTACTTGAGTTTAGTATGTGATGGTAAATCTCTGCTGGAATACTGTTTGGACAAAGCACCGAGATCCCTTTCTCCTTTCCCAGTCCCTCCCCGCGCTGGCTCAAATGTTGGACGTGCAGCTGTAGTCATCTCTCTGCTGGTCTACTGCAGTGTGAAACAGCTAAGCTGCAGTTATGTGAACCAGCTATGGGAAGCAGTCTTAAGTGTTCTGAAATAAGAGAAAATAGACACTAAGTTTAACGCACATCAGATCCTATACCAAGAACGTTGGATTAGAGATATAGAAGGACTGTAGTCATCCAGAGCTGTGCTGGTCTACTGTGATGTGACACAACATGTGTCAAACAGTCCCAAGTATTCGGAAATAGAGAAAATATACAATAAGTTTAAAGCAAGGCAAGAAAATCAGATCATATACCAAGAATTCTGGATTAGAGATGTTGTAATCAGAGTTTTTTCCTTCCTCCACCTGGTCTGCTCATCATGTGCCAAGATAGGCCCCAACAGGTGAGTGAGTCGGGTCAGGTGGGGAGAGCACGCCCCCTACTGACGATTGTCAATATTGTGACATCATACCCGTCGCTGTGGCATTGTCTAAGATCTCCCACTCCGATTCGGACGTGCTACGATCGAGGATCTCTACAATTCTCACAAAGCCTAACAACAGCCACAGTGATCACTCTCCAATTCAGTAAGTAGACACCGCGAATACTTTAGAGAACTAAAAGAGCTGAGCCTAATTAGCTTTCAAGATCTCATAAGATAGTAACATAAAGTTTTACATGGAGCATTCAAGTGATGAATGGAAGTGATGAAGTAATGAAAAAGATGAAAATCCTGGAGGCACATCCTGAATACTTTCACCAATGATACTAGGGCAACAGACTGACAATATTTTACCCTTGGAAAGATACTTCTAGAAACCTTCCTGGTTTAAAGATTATTATTCAGTTCAGAACGTGAACTTGAACGTAATCCAGAAATAAAGAAGAGCCATTTCATTTTTCAGACTTCAACTTCTACACATTCAAGTTAAGGGCAATCAAGCAACAACGATGTTTTACGACGAAGGAGAAAAACCGCAAAGTTATCGCCTTTAGTTACACAATAAATTAAATACATATAAAAAGTATATAACTTTGGTATGTTTTACATCCCTTACCGTACACAAAAAGGCCCAATCCACGCCAAATCAATACAATATTTCGAAAAATCCTTCTCACATGAACATAACGGAAGTTACTTCGCTACCATACTGAACATAATGCGCATGCGTCATGTATTATACTCTCAATTCCAAATAAATATACTTATTTTATACTATATGCAGCCTTAGATTAGCATATGTATGTGACTGAGAAAATATTCACAAAAAAATAATTATTTTACCCATATGTGAATGCGTATGATTATTCCGCCTATGTTACATACAGGGCATTTTCTATTCATTCACAACAGGAGTTGGAGGCTAAAGTTTAGAGGCTAAACTCGAATGAACACAAAATGTGAAAGGAGGCCGACTTCGTTTGTACTCGACCCGTGATTTTTCACGCTTCTCTACCGAGATGAGGACTTACCAGTTACTTTTTTGTTGCAGTCTATACATCAGCCTCTTAGGAGGCACGAAATCAAACCTTAACTTATATATGGATAGAGAAGAGACGCGAAAACTTCTCGGTAAGTCCGATAATTTATGATTTACATCATTTGATAGAACGAGATCTAGCCTAGACTAGAGAGAGGAATATAGTATATGCCAAACTGTACGTGTACAAGAGATGTGCGACTGCTATAGCAGTGTAATTTGTCTTCAAGTTACTTGTATACTCGCAGAAACATAACCCATCTCCTATTTCAAACTATTTGGGACTTGCAGTCCTTTGAGGTTTGCGTACTACACTTGTTTATGATATTATATTTATTATTTATATAACAATCAGCGGTATAGATCTTTTCCATCAGTGTATCACACCTTTACTTTGGGACAGACTTTGAGGCAGGTTTAGGGATGGGAAGCTTATATCCTTTGGATTGGTCGGCATTGTGACTGGGGTTGATATTATTATTTTTGATTGGTATGTCTACTTTTAAAGATATCTCCGACAGCTTCTATGAAAATGTGTCTTGTGCCCCATGCCCTTATAAAGCATTTTTTTTCACTTATTGAAGAGAAGACGTGTTTTAGGTAAACACCCGTGATTTCAGGGAGGAGTAGAATTTTGGATCTTCACCTCCTATATGATAACATGTTATAATACTGCACACAAATATATATTTGATGGCCAGTGGTTCAAGGGACAGCATATGACGTCTGTTTTGTCAGTGTGACTAATGCTATTCTGCCGCATAAGGTACTGGTCTTATGCCTGTGGCCAGAAAAATTTTGTTTGGACCATTAGTTCTTCAAAATACTAGTACTATAGTACTAGTATGTGAATTCAGTTGTCTAACAGGCAAAAGAGCTTCTGATTTTATTTATATCAAAATTAGATAATATTTTACTGAAATGTAGCTGTTACATTGTGACTCTAAATTAACAAAATTTTTTCACCAAATCAATGTCTTGCTATTACTAATATTAATGAAATAGGGGAAAATGTCCATTTGTAAAATGTTTATTTGGACCAGTGAACCCTGATTTGGTCCAGTACATTTTAGGAACTTGGTGGTGGTTAATAATCTGCAAAATTTATGGCACTGACTGCAGTAGTTTTTACAAAATCATCTATGTTCTAAAAGTCCTTTCCTTTGGGTAAAATATACACATCCGTTTATTGGGGCTAATTTGTGACTTTTGTGGCACAAAACCTACAACTATGTACCATATGTTTTTGAGCAGTCTTTTAATATGGCCAAAATTTCCTATTTTTTAAAAAAATATTGTAGGAATATTAGTTCTGTGTTGTGAATATCAGCAGTACCACATACTGTTTCAGTGGGAAAACTCAGTTTCTACCTCAGCCCTGTATTGTTGCACTTACTTTGATGTACTTGATAACTTGTACTGATAGTGCTGCAGATTTCAGGTTGATGTGCCGAATGACCTGAGGTATGTGTGTCATCTGGCATGACACTTTGTCTGCTGGCACTAATTGATACTCTCAAAGGGGAGGCTGTAATCATATATACTTGATTATGGCTGTCTGTCTTATAGCCAGTAACCATATGTTACAAAACTGTATGTATAATAATGCACGCTACTGCTGGTTGTGGATGTTCTTGATTATATAGCTGGTTCAAAATTTTATCAGTCCTCTCATCTTTGTCCACCCTCTCTCTCTCTCTCTCTCTCTCTCTCTCTCGTTATTCACATAGTTTTAAAACAAATCATTCCCTTCCTTCATCTCTTTTTTTTTTACACATAATGATACAAAGGCACACATACACAATTTCCCTCTCTTAGAGATCCCTCTTTTCTGAGATTATCTTGGTTATTTCAATTCAGTTCCAGAAGAAGATAACACACACAGAATGATTGATCCATCTGGAATTGTCTCTAGTTTATCACATTAAAGGATGGAAAAAGGGGCAAAATCATGAGTCATTCTACCAATTGATTTCATATCATGCAAAGATATCTCTGGGATATTGTTCTATGTACAGTTTTTGATGCTTTATTTTAGCATGTATTCATTTACCACAAGACCTAAAATAAGACAGAGAAATGATTGATTCATTTATCCATGGCATGTCACATATAATGAAAATGACAGGAATTATTATATTTTTGCTTAGTTTTGTACTATGGAAATTCCTATATAAGACATTCTCAATTTTGACGTATTCCAATACGGTAGTGTACTTCTTGTGAAGAACCTTAGTCCCTTTATTGACGGAATTAGTTACTTATCTTGCTCAATAGTAACAGTAATTGCCCAGATTCTGGCAAAGGCAAACATGAAATTGGCCAAGCTCAGTACAGTTAACTGTTATTTGTATGTAAAGAACAATGATTTGTATGAAAGCCTCCATCCATCTACTTATAACCACTACAAATTGAAATGCAAAAACCAAGTCTTGCCAAGTAAAGTCGAGGGATACTGTCATACATACTTCTTATTGACTTAAAATGAATCTAGAATCCAAGAACAACAGAGGCCGTGACTAGACTAGGTCATGCAGCACTTATTTCTCCTCAGTCAAATTAGCCTGATTACCATTACTGTTATTCATAAAATAAGCCACATTAGGCTCATTGTTGTTGACACACATGAGATTAGCAGTAGCCTCTCGAGTTCCAGCATGAAACAATTGCCAGGTAATCCTGCTCCATTCAACCAGGTAGCCTGCCTCCCAACAGCTGACATAACTACAGGTACAGTTAGACCACGTTAGACCACGCCACACACACACTAACACATCATGTTGTTGTTTGGGAGATTGTTCTGCCGTGAAATGAGTGACTTCCCAAGTCTTAATGCTTCATCACAGCTCTTTCAACAAAGGATTAACACTGATTGGTCCCCTGTTGTTCAGCGCCATTGCCCCAGGGGAGAAACTGTAAGTCTGTGTTAGTCATCCATGTCAGGGGTATGTTTATGAAAATGGGGCCAAGAATAGGTATGATTTACCCCCTGTTAAGAGCACCAATGCCCTAGAGGGAGAGCTTTGAATCTAGATCAGTAGTCCAGATTAGGGGCCTTATTCATAGAAATAAAACCAAGATTTCCCTGTGCAGATCTCCTGTGCCCAAAGGGAAGAATGATAGAAAGCCTGTATTGGTAATCCATGATGGGGCCACCATTGAATGAACCAAGGCAGTGGTCATGTATAACTGCATGTATAATGGGGACTACTGTGTTTTGATTCAGTGGGTCTGTAAAAGGGTCTGTTAACCACTCCCTCCCCCCCATCCTAATCCCCCCCTTTCTCTTGTACTGCCAAGAGCTTAAGTCAGGTGATTTTACCCCTCATTTAGCAGGTAACTTGGGTGAAAAATTCTTGACAGAACTGTGTAGAAAAGAATGTAATCTTGACTGAAATTACGGAATTGAAAAGCAATTAGAGATGGGTATTATAACATGCTATTTGACTTGTTATGCAGTCGTGAAGCAAACTTGTTTCAAGAGGCAGCTCTCATGCGTTTTTTTATCCTTTGCTACAGTTAACGGTGATTTTATAAACTGAGCAGTCTAGATGAAGCTACTATTTAACTACTCAGGGATTTCTTTGTTCACTATGAAAAAAAAAGCAAAATTAAAAAAAAAACAAATATGAAAAAAGATACTAGTACTAGTACTGTAAGTGATTGACAAGTTAAAATACTGAACCATAAAAAACAAAGCAATATATTATTTTGTCCAGAGAAATGAAAAAAAACACAAGATATCAGATAAGGATATAAAACTGAAAATAAGATGGGCGTGAAAAATAAAAAAAAATTGTCTCTGACAACTGGATGTATACACATCATGTGGTTCATGCACAATTAAATTCTTTGTGATAACTCTGTCCCTACCCTAATGTTTTCTTGTTTTTAACGAGGATATCACCTACTTTTAAGCTGTGATCATGCAAGCAAAACTACCCGAGAAAAAAATATCTGTGAATATCTGTTGAAAATTTGATCTTTGTGACCTTTGCATGAGGTAGTCTAATGTCCTTGTGGTCACACTGATGCGACAGTGGGATAAAGAGACAATTTACAGTGCATTAAATCAACTGAGAACATCATTAATTTGTGTGCTAGGTTAATTGGGGTCTTCACTATGTGATATTGAAGATGCTACAGCGCATTCAGATTTATAGTAGCTGGGTCGGTCAAACACGGTGGAATCAGCTTAATCAGCACCATAGTTAACTACCCCTACTTAGCTACTTGAGGAGAGGTGTCAGATAAGCTGATTCCACTGATTGTACCCTCGCAGAGTTGGACCAACCCATCTTGTACGATGTGTAAATCTGGATGGGGTCTAAATTCTTCTTCCATAATTAGTCATTATTTAGTTTAGAAATTTGAAAAAAAAAGTTTTACTGCTCATGTGAACAAATGCAATGAAAACTGGCAAAAAAAAGGGAGGGGATTTCATGTCTTGAACAGTGACATGACTTCATATGAGAATGCACATTTTTTATGAGTAACTAGATATGATAAATCTATAGAAATGTGAATACTGGTATGAGCGAGGCATTGGGAAATTTCAAATTATCTCAGTATCCTATTGTTAATAACAAATTATATGCTAGATCAACACATACTTTCAGTCCTGCCTTTTACAAAGCATGACAGTTGGATGTTCCAGCACACAAGGATTAGAGATGATGGGGCGCAGTACAAAAGGCCTGGGTATTTGCCGAGTGTTGCGCCTCGCTGCCTACCCAGTTATATTCCCTCTCCTCTCTGTGTATGGGGTTCAGGGTCAGTGCAGAGAGCAGATGAAGACATAGGGAGAATGTCACACCTGGGTGATCTTATATGACAGGGGCATTTGGGGTTCTCTTTATTACTGACAGCAAAAAAGTCAGGGAAAGAGATTTTAAAAATTGCGAGCTGAAATGGATGGATTTGAGGTTGTCATGCTAGGGCAGTGCTCTCTCCTCTCTCTTTCTCTCTCTCTCTCTCTCTCTCTCTCTCTCTCTCTCTCTCTCTCTCTGGAAGTTGAAGCAGTTTATTGTCTTTATTGTTTTTTGTGTGCATGAATATAAGATTTTATCATCATGACTTTAATTTGGAAGTTCCAAATGTATTCATAGATAGCTACCCTGCAAATATGAGTTTACGTGCTCTCAGCTGGTTCCCGGAAAACTTTGAAATTCTGGGTGCTAGATGGTAGGTCACAACAGGCAGTGGTATGATTTCAGTAAACAGGCAGTTGTTCCGTGGTTTCTAGTAAACTCGGAGACTCAGGGTTGTGAGATCACACATACAGTGTCCTAACTTGCCATCTCTATTGTAATAGTACTGAGTGGTTTGTTTACCAGGCACTACCAGTTCTTCCTCCACTAAGTGGCCCTGGTGTAACTCTAGTATTATGTCAATAGCACACAGTATTCACAATATTTGCCCAGGATCTCCGTTTCTTGCTCTCCCTGTAGGACGGTGTGTTTGTTGGCGTGGCCTATGACACTTTGATTGGAAGTGTGCATGTGAGTGTGTGTGTGTGTGGGTGAGGGGGTGTGTTGTCAGTTTTAGAATGTGTTTGCCAGAAATTGAATTGTTTCACTGCTTGCAGCTAAGAGATACTGCTATTGTCTAGTGTTTTTTGTAGTTTTAACAGTTCAATATTGAATGACAGAATTTTTAGCTGTGTCTGTCTGTTCATCATTGTTAGCCTATCTCCATGTCAAGTTTCATTGCTTGGGGGCTCCCTGTTTTAATGTGACCTCTTCCAACAGACAAAAATTAGAGAATTAAAAGTTCAGATCAGTTCACATCCAGTGTAAACACTGCTGTATGTAATTCCTTTGGTTAAAATCAGCCCCCATAGTGTCAGTATATTATGTTCTAATGTACGGTATCCAGAGTTTTGAGGGAGTTCCTCAGCCTACTAGTACCCACATGCTGGGAACACAGGCTTTTTTTGGGGGTTGGGGGGTGGGGGTGGGGGTGGGGGGTGGAATAGAGTGGATTTCACAAAAGTTTCTGGATCCAAATTTTGTCACAACGTAAAGACCAAGTCTATTTTAATTCTTGATTGATCTAGTCAATGGTACTAGTCCTCAAAAATAATGACGTAAAAAAACTGGTCAAATTTTTAGATTGGAATTTTATTCTACCTTAAGGTATATGTGGTAGTCCAAAGAATAGAATAGTAGTATTGTGGCTGATTTATAACAAAAGACATGGTTACTTGCAAAAAAAAAAAAACAAAAAAAAAAAAAAAACGGTCATTTGTTTGCCATGATTTTGGCTAGTACAGAATTGTGCACAGAATTAACCAGAAAAATATATTTGTGAATGTCTAATGTAGAAAATTTTCTTTCTGTGGTCCTGCAAGGTACGTATTAGACTACATTGTTTGAGGAAGCTGACAATTTTTAATAACCAAGGTGTGATCATCTCTGCTTGTTGTCTGATAGCAGTCAAGTGGTCAGGTGTTCAGCATGTTAAGACCACTTACAGACTGTTTGAATAATCAAGTGTGTATGTCTAATACTGTGGCAAATACTTGTAGAAATACTCCAGACTGATGAAGAGGATGACTTCTCTGCCTTTTCTGACTCCTTCATAAATCTGTGAAATGGTCAAGTGGGTATGTCCGAGACAATCAGTTTAAGGGAATATCTCAATAAAATAGAAAGTTTGGTGTTTGTTTCTTTGAGTTCTTTGTATGTGGTAAATTTTCCCATCTAAAATAAGTACTGTAAATTGCCAGCGTATATCTGCATATTCTGTGTTATCCCACCATCGATTTCACAATTTCATTCTCAGCAACCAGGGCGATTTTGATAGTGGAAAAGAGTGTTTCAAGGGACCCTAGGCTATGAAACTCGGGGTACTGATACCTGAAGATAACATATATCAGGCCCATAGTCAGCAATTTCAAAAGGGGGAGGGGAAAAAGAGGCTTTTCCTGGAGCTTTGACCATGAAACCTTCATGTACCTAGAGAAAATTTTTCCCAGAACAGCGGATCTTTCCCTGGCAAAAAGGGCAGTCTGATCCAAACCCCCTCCCAGCCAACCCCCAACTGTGCTGGAATAAAAGTAAGGACTGTTAGTAATACCACATTTTACTTGTGCCTGTGAACCTTTTACAAATTATCTGATATCCTGAGTGTTATATTTGAGGACTCCTCCAGAAGGAAGTGCACTGTATCTCTGTTTCCTAGAGTGTGGAATCAGTTACTATGTGATTTACAGTGATGTAATATCAGTAGATATAGTGAGGGAATACACTCAGTTACGGGCTTTAGCATCCTGTGGAAGATGGGCTATGGGTTATATTACCTGGTTTAGCATCCTGGAAGTTTATTAATGTAGAAAAAAGTTACAAAAAAGGATGAAATTAAATTATCTTTTCAGTGAATTTTTTTGGAGGGAGGGGGGGGGGGTATATGATAGAAAGATCTGGTATTTGATAATACTGACTGCATTTTGCTGCCCTCTAAATTCTTCAAATGATGAAAAAGACAAGAAAAAAATTTTAAAGTTTTAAGACTAATTAAATTTGTATGATTTGTTTAAAATAGTTATTGCCCTTTATTTTAATTTTGTGCGTTAAGCTGATGAAAACCTTTGATAGCAGGTCTCAAAGTTGTGGCACAGAGGAAGTTGAAGCTATAAAGGAAAGGAAGTGGGCAGAGCACAGAGATAGAATCGGGGGCCCTAAAAAAATGAACAAATTGTAGGAAACAGGGAGAAACAAAATAGCTGCCAAATTAATGCAAATTTACCAGAAGAGAAGATAAAATGATATGTTTTTTTTATGAATTTGTTAAGGCACAATTGACTCTGGAGCACATTTTTGTGGGATAGTATCAGATGTCAACAAACAACATGGGGAAAAAAACAATCTCGTACAAATACATTAGCAGCCATTAAAGTGAAGGCAGTGAATGTGTATTTTGTCCGCAGGCCTCACCTGATGATTATCTTGAAATCGTATCCTTCGTTTTGCTTGTAATATGTTCTTTATCGTACACAGGGGAGCTTTGTTGGGTGTGCATTTTCTGAAGAGATTAACTAAATCTACAGGCACTAAATGGAGAAAAAAAAAAGAGAAAAAAGGAAAAAAACATAAATGATCTTGTGACAAAGTCCCTTGTTCCCTTCTTCATAAAAGGACTGTGAATATGCAAGTTACAAATTTTTTTAGCCGAAGCATCCAGCATGACGGCTCCTATCATAAATGGAAATGCTTTAAATAATGAAATCAAAAGAAAGAAATGAAAAGAAGAATCCCCCCCCCCCAATTTATTTTTGTGGTAGTCGTGATACTCTAAGTTTTGCTCCAATTTATTAAATTAGCACAAAAATATATCCGTATTGGTTGTCTTGGTGTGCAAACATTCCATCCATTTCTCACCAATTCACAACAAGGTGTGTTCCCTGGTGTTCTTCTGATGAATAAAAATGGGAAAATTCTCCTTTTTTTCCTTGAGAATGTTTGGTTTTGGTCCAAAGTTCCATTTCAGTTCAAAAACGGTTAAATTGATATTTTTTACATAGAGACAAAATTGTAAAATCTCACTGTTGTCTGAGATTAAGGTGTGCATTGCCTTTTTATCCTGCATCTCTCTCTCTCACTCTCTTTCTCTTTCTCTCTCTCTCTTAAAGTGCTAAACTCCATTTTGTTAACAAGGGATATAATGAAAAGAAACAGCGTGTTGAAATCACACTTAATTCAACCAGTCAGTTTTCCCAATTACTGCACATAAGCCTTCACAGTGAATTTTCCACTGTCTTGAACACCAGTCTCCACGCACTAATAATGCCACTAATCCTGTGACATGTCTTATACCCCGTTCACACTACGCTCAGTTATCCGGATAAATTGCGAATTAGGTCACAATTCGAATAAATGCAGTAGTGTGAACGCAAGAGGATTTTTGTAATGCGCATTTTCAAAATCCTGCAAGCGAGGTGGATTTCTAAGCGCGATCCGGATAACTTACCGGAATCGACACCTGTACAGATCTAACTGCGCATGTGTGCAGATAAGTGCGGGTATCTATGAACGCTTGTTTATTACTTTAGCGATTGCACCAAACGTATTTGGAGGTCACCACTCACTACAACATGAGGAAACAAACTTATTTTGCCATCTTATACTTCTCAAGAATGCTGGAATGTCTTTAGAGTTGCATTTGTCGTCACAAATTTTTGTTGGTATTTTAAGATTTCCTGTGCGGCGCATGCGCGAGTGTTCAAAACAGGAAGTTAAACCTGAAATTTTGAATGTGTAATTCGGTTTCGCTTAGCGTGTGTGAACGCAATACCGAATCGAATTCCTCACGAAAAATTCGGATTATAGAAATGCGCATTTTTGCAACTGTAGTGTGAATGGGGTATTAAAGAGCACACCTTTTTCGAAAAGTCGCATTCACACTGTATACCCTAATGCTGCATTTCCATTCAGATTGTGCAGGCACATCTTGGAATCTGCTAGCTTAGTAGACCATGTGATTACTTATTAGATAAGTAACCCTGGTTAATTAGCTTACCAGTATGTAGGTTGGGGGATGGGTGGGGTGGGGGGGGGGGGTATTTAGAACCACCCTAAGGCTTTTGACTTTGAAAATGTCTATTCAGAATCAAAATTTGATCTGGGTTCTATAAACACACAAAGGCTTTGCAGTTAATAAGTCAACTTTTTCAAACTTTTTGAAATAATGGGATACATGGCTGATAAAGGACACTTCACATGTGGAATTGACAATTTCTTATCAACAGTGCATCACTTGATATATTTGACGCATGATGAGTAGGGCGACCTTGGTGATTTCATCAGTATGTGAAGATAATTTGGTTTTTGGGTGTGGCAGCTTGAAAACGGTCACTGCATTGTTTTTGTCAGGTGCCGAGTTAAGGTGCATTTCTAGTCAGTTTAGGACAGCTCAACTTGTTGTTTTTTTGGTAAGACAATTTCATTACATTGTCTGCTATTTGAGTATAATGCACTAAGTAAAGACATCCCAACTTGATTGAAAGTGCAGCCCAAGGGGTATGTAGTACCACTTCGTAATGGGTCTGATGTTTTGGCCATGTTCTACTAAGTGCTAGTGAAGAGGCGGTGATGTGATTCTAGAAGACGTATTTGGTCCCTGCTTGGTCAAGTGGAAGACAGCCATTGTTATGGCTTCTTAACACGATGTCGTTGTTGTAAATCTCCATTAGTCGCCTGCTTTGTCGGCAAGCTTTGTGCTATGGGTTGTCCCAAATGGCTGCCATGGGTTGCATTCTTTTTTTCCTTGACAAATTTTCAATGGTTATTTTTGTGAATGACATGGTCATCTTAATTTTCATTAAGTTGCTATTAAATACCAGATCTAATATTTTGAAATGGTGAATTAATAAATGAATTTGTGTAACTTTTTAAATTAAATTGTTCAATTTTTTCTTTCCTTTATTGCAGGCATTCCCAACTACGAGTTGTACTATGTCCGAGAGGGGATCATCAACACCTATGCACTCTCCTTTAACTTACAGCTACAAAAAGACATTGACACAATTCGCTTCAAGTGGCAAAGCCTCAGAAAGCAGCCTGCAGTGAGTATTTGGGAGGGTGGGGGTTTTTGAAAGGGGTTGAAATGGGGGGGGGGGGAGAAAGCAATATCCTTAAACCTACTACTGCAAGACAACTTTTACAGTAAATAGCAAAGTCTTTTAAAGCAGCATGCAGTATTATTGAGGTGGGTGGGGAGTTTTTAAGGGGGTGAAAGGGGGGGGGGTAATTTTTTTTTCCTCTGATGGTCCAGTTTCCTATTTATACTCAATGCTGTGAGTGGTAGAAATTAGACTCGTGATGAATTACAAATGTTGACTTGAGTAAATTGCTACACAAACTAAAAGATACTAAATCCAGAGCCCGTTTAACCCATCTCCTTTTTACATTCACCTTTTGGTGAGAAAAGTCAAACATGTAATTTGGTTAATGTCAAATACGTAGTCTTCCAAATAGCCTTCCAATAAAAATCTGAAGTGAAGCTGACCGTTTATTCTCCGACTCCCACAGATGTTATATGCCTTCACCTGTCCCCATTCAAAGCTAATCATATCTGACCATAGCTGATTTATTAGGAGGCCTGTGATTGGCTTCTAAAGGTCACAGGGGTCAGGTCAGGTCATGGGGTCAGTGACCTCTGGAGGGGATGGGTAACCAAGCCTGCAGGGCATCAGAAGTTGGAGAGCCATGGTTTGTTTGCTTCTTCAGTGGACCTCAGCCAGAGATGCTGAGAAATGGATGGGAAAAAGTGATCAGAATCCAAACAAACCAAAATTATGGTTTTCTTTTTTGATTATGGGTGGTTGCAATTTAACCATTACCTTTCTCTTGCTGAATGATGTTTTTCTTACATTCACCAAGAAGAGTTTTTCTCAGTATATCTCTGTCTGTCTGTCTGTCTGTCTGAGTGAGGAACCTTCTGCACTTCTTAACCTCACAGATAAAAAATATTCAGTTGATGTTAACTTATCAATATCATCACACATAATTATCTCATACCTATTAAGTAGGTGTTTCCTTGTATTTAATAGTATCTGACGTGACAGCATGGTATGAAGTAGTGATGTTTAATTATGAAGGTATATGTCCTGAGTCACCCCAATTTGCAATATGTCACTTTAGTACGTGTCATTTGGTCCCAGTTATTGAGTACTAGGATACGTCCCACTGATGGAAACATATGGTATATAATTGCTGATAGCACACCTGTGTGATGGACTCAGTTGATAAAGAACCCAAGGCCTTAGCTGGGATGACTTTCTTTTGACTATATCAACTATGGCTGGATGATTTGTGGGGAATCAGAAATATTAAAAACAAACTAATAATTTATTTCCAAATATTGTTAAATGAATATGAAACTTTTTCACCTGAATTAGAAGATATATATTGAGCATTTTGCTAAAAAATACATGTGATAGCCCAACCCCAGCAAATTGGGCATACTAGTAAGTGATAGTTTAAAAGTAACTTAACTGAAAAAATAGAGATAAAATTCTTCAGTCATATTTGCTGCATGCCAAAAAGGTCCTCGCTAAAACCATCTTTTGGGGCGGGATTCCAAAAAGTGGATGTGAGTGTGTCTGAGGAAGACCTGGATAGAAAAAATACTGCAATGATCTTGTCTGCAGAAAGGGAAGTCGATGAAACTGCCGAAGTTAAAAAAAAAAATTGTAGAGCACTGAATGAGAGGCGTGTGATGAGAAGATGGCTAAACAACTACTACTATATAAAATAAACAAATGAAAAGAGAGATAACAAGTAAGTGGGCAAAGGAGTACAAATGTGGCATGTCTCAGCCACCACTGACACCCCTGATTGCAATCGAGATGGTATCTCCATGAGAGAGACAAGAAGAAATAAAACGTGTGATTTTGTACATTCCAAGATAAAGAGAGAAAGTGCAGGTGCATGCAATGTCACCAATCACTGACAAGGGACCCTTGTGACTTTTTTTAGCAGTCAAATAAAACAAAGTTGATGGTGACAGATATATGTATGACAGCCTTGGCAGGTGACACCTGTGATTTGTTTTAAAGATTCCCTTAATGTTGTAGTCTATTTGAATGAAATATTGCACCTGTTAAAGAAAAATAATAGAAATATCTTATGCTTTTGACCAATAATTCCACATCACCTTCTAGTGACTATTGAGTGGACTGCTATGGATTAAGTCTGAACTCAAGTAGACTAAATTTTTTGTCTAAATCTTTGAGCCAAAGTTCCTTTGAAAAATCAACCCACAATGTTACTTAATTTAAATGGACATGTATCTTTAGATTAAGCCTACATTGAAGTGGATAGAAAATACTGGTCTAAAAGTTACGGCAAACTTATCATATGTACCTCATCCATGAAACCAGTCAGACTTGTCTTCTTGATCAAGTTGTGAACGCAGCCTCCAGATATGATCTGAGAGTTAAGTCAGGCATGTCGTGTCATCCAGGTGTGACATCTGGTGACACCTGTGATTACGTGGAAGATTTGACTTCAAAGGAATGACAGGATGTGAGGAATTTTTTTTTTTTTTTTTTTTTTTTTTTTTTTAAGATCAACTCTTACTTTCAAGTTGTTGTTTTTCTCCTTTGAGGGAGGCTAATAAGAGACTGAGTCAAAAGCTTCATGTGTTAAATCATGAAATATCATACACAGTGCCAAATAAATAAAAAAGTATGTGAGAAATGATAATTTAAGGAAGGCAGTGTATATATACTTTATTTTAAATTCTCATAAAGAGGCACCCCATTCCTGTATGCTCAGTATAAATTGTGGTAGACAGTGAGTTCTTTAATAAAAAGCCACTGTTGAAAAATTAATTCTAATTCATTACCTACACTATTATTTCATTGTTCCCAAACAGGAGTCCTCATAAAACTCACATAAAAAATGTGCCAGATTGGAGTTGAGAGATAATTTAATGACAGCGGTTGACATTTATTACCATGAGGTGTTGATATATTTGCTTGTTAACCACCCAACAACAGTAACGTGTGGTTTGAAATGGCACATTTGCTCAGTTTATCGGAAGAGATTGAGTTGTGAGCTTTTCCCTTTTGTCAATCTCACACCATTTTAGTACTCCCATTATTTTTCCCACAACTATCCCAGCATCAAGTACTTTCCCCAAACAAAGCCTGTGATGGACTTGTTTTTTTATTCTAACCAGAACTGCCAGGTTGAACCAAGAATGGGCCATGCTCTCCATTGCTGCGTATCCTGTTAGTATTTGTCACAGCTCATCAATGTTAGAAAGCTTTTCACCTTTCCCTTCACAGCTGGACCGTAACCCTGGCCTGTATTAGATCTGAATTCTTGTAGAAATGGACTGAAACATTTCATCTTAGCTGGATGAACAAAGTATGTGATTGCTGGTCACACCTGGCAGCATAGAAAATACATGTTAATTAATTTATGCAAAATTGAAATTGACATTTTCAAAAGTAGAATATTTATGTGAGTTTTTTAGTTTTTGTAGAAAGACAATTGATCACCTATGCTAGCACTGATGATTCTCTTGTACAGTTTCTATATATATATATATGATGAAGCTTGTAAAGAGGCTATGGAACCAGCAATACTGAACATTACAAATTACCCTGTGTATAGTTTTTGTGTAATTAAGCCTGTAGAAGAGGCTATAAAGCAAGTCCCATATCATTGGTGTACCTTTTTAACTGTATGGACTTGTACCAGATAATTTGAAGGGAATCTTGGCTATCAGTTCCATATATTTAACTATGATTAAGCCTGTAAGAGAGGCTTTAAGCCTATAGCCAGCAGTACTGGAGTAACTCCCACTGCAGACAAGAACCATAGAGGGGGAATTTCTGCTATCAGTTTCATGGCTAATTGACCCTAATGGACATAAAAGCTTTGGTAAATTTCTCCAAATTTCGCGCTGCACTCCAGGTATTCAAGCCAGATAGAAATTCCAGCGCGTACAACAACAAATACAACTGGGACTGAAATCATTTTGACAGAATTCTGGCAGAGCAGTTTGCTTGCAGTTTATTTTTGCAGTGTTTTTTCTCTGGGCAGCAGGTGACTTTGGATAGGGAACAAGTGTTGTGTGAAAAAGTGGTGGCAAAGTACTTGTGCAAAGAGTACTAGAAACTTGAAACATGCTCACAGAGTTGCGCGTTACATCTTTCTAGAAAAGCATGCTCTGGTAGACTGGAGGCTGCTTTGTGTGGAACAGCAGGTGATATTGTGAACAAGTCTTTTGTGAAAAAAGAAAAAAAAATGCTGATGATTCATCAAGCCTTTTTTTCCAGTATCAGCCACCTTTATTTTCAAATAGGCAGTCGTGTTGAATATTGCTTGGAGGTTATATTTCCTAGAGGCAAAATGTGCTATTTTAGTAGGAAAATAATAATGGACTAATGTTATCTTTCTAGTAATTCTTGTAAATTTCTCTTTTTTTGTCGCCAAGCATCAGACTGAAGTCATTCCACAAAGCATTACCAGCTGATTGTTCTTGCATGTCTCTACAAGAATTGGAAACAAAATATATACAGTTGCCCTGCAGTCATATTAAAGATTCTCAGAATCAATTTCTGATCTTTCCACAAATTTGTCTCGAGTCTCTGCACAATCCCCCAGGGCCTCTTAGAAATCCCTCGTTAGTGTTCAGAGCATGATCTCCCAGAAAATAGAAATTTGATTTAATTCCTCGGAAAATAAGAAGACAATGGTGACCATGTCATCAGCAGCTGTTCCTCATATCTAATTGAAAGTGAACTCTAAATATTTGCCATATATTGTTTTGACCTAACACTATTAGTGACTTATGAAAACCTAACATTTGCTGGCATTTTCAAATATTTTAACTTAATAAATGTCTGATGAGTATGTTTCATCGTAATGGGCTCAGTGGACTATGAAACCCATATAGTTGCAAATGTCCCAATTCGTCTTGACCTAATGACATTACTGAGCTCTGTGGTTTTGGAGCGGCAAATTAGATAAGAAGATTCATCAAGATGCTTTGTTGCTGAAAATGGAAATGAGTCTCGAATTATTCTAAATGATATAATATTGTGATTTGAAATCGGATTTACAGAGGTTTCAATGAACAGTTCTTATGAGAAAGCTCCTTTCATTGTTTATTTATATTTCTGCTTTTGAGTAATACGCTACTTAAAGTTGATAATACATTTGCTATTACAGACTGATTTTAGTTTATATATATATATATATATATATATATATATATATTTATTTATTTATTTATTTATTTATTAATTTATTTATTTGCATTATTTATCAATACAAAATTGAAATGGTTCTCCCTCATATATAAACTGATATAGGTCAGAATCACCTGATTATACATGAATACAATTTGAATTTTCTGTCACGCCTGTAGAATTACAAAGACTTCCAGTTGTGAAAAGCAAGGTTTTTACTCCTCGTTGCTGAAGGAAAGGACCTGTTTTCTCTCTCTCCTACAGCTCTTGAACACCAGCTGCAAACATTGAACTGATGAGATCAAATTTTGTTATTATTCAAGTGTCAAGATAGATTTCTGTGTGCTCAAACTCGAGGAAATGTGCTGTTATTTCTATCAACATATTCGCTGTGGTGTGAAATCTTAACTGTCAGTTGTCAGTCTGGGTTTTGTTATAAAAAAAGAACCCATGCAAAAAGTAAGATATTAAGCAGATTTTTTTTAGAAAGCTGAAATGCTAATTCCGGTTAATGAAATGGTTAAGCGTACTACAACTGTCATTGCGAATTATTCAGTTTGATGTCTTTATTGATTTGTCTACAGAAATTAATGAAGATATTCATCTAATTTTCTCAATTCTTTAACTGGATGTCATTCTATCCAGTTAATTTTTTATACCATCTAATTGATAGTGAGGTCCAGTCTGTTGAAATTCTCAGAGTTATGAATCTTTTAGCTGGTAATTAATCATTCTTGATGGAGAGAAATTAAAACATCTTTTGTTCAGAGTTGTTTTTTAAGGTAATCTGATCTTGCATTAAAATGTCACAGTGGCAGTTTTTCATAGTGTATGGCCTCAAGACAAAGAGAGAGTGTAGAAATGTGTAAGCACACATCAGGTGACCAAATATGCTCACTGGTGCATGCAACGAGAGTCATGTATGCACTACTGCACATTGAGAGAGAGAGAGAGAGAGAGAGAGAGAGAGAGAGAGAGAGAGAGAGACTATTTTAATAAGAATACTTAATTTCCTCAAAAATTAATGTAGCTGTAACTTGTAACCATTCATTACACTAGGGGTAAACCAATATTTTAGCCAGTCAATTTCTATGAATACAACCAACATGAGATAACAACATAGATATTGTTAACACTCCAGAAATTATTGATTCTGGCTTGATTCAAGTTCCTTCCTCTTTTTGTCTCGCTTCAATGAGACTGGAGTGGGCGATTACTTGTATTAGCTGCCAGGGAAATTTATATGATTGTCTTGACAATATTGACATTATAAAGTTACGTGAGTTCATATCACTAATAATCAGCCCAGGGGAGCTTGGTTGTGGAATGAAAACCTGTGGTTAAAATATCCAAACACATTTTGTTGAAGTAGGTGATGTTGTGTTGCGAGGAGCAAAAAATTCTCTGCGGTGTGTGTTGTCCCTTATGAACCTTCCTGCCATTTCTCATGGCTGTGATTCACTGCCAGGTGTTCTCCTGCTGTCTTGTCCTGGTGTTTTTCAGGTGTCCTATAGTAATTAGTAAGATTGATGTTATTTTGAGAAACAAACATGCAGGTTGACTGCAAAATTTATGTGGAGCTTGTTTCCATAATTTATCCCCACTGGATACCGACAGTTTTTTTTTTTTTTTTTTTTTCTACTATTTTATTGCTTGTTAATCTTGTCACATATTTATGTCCACATACCTTGTCATTGAACCAACTGTGGCACTTACACCAAAGAGCTTGTCCAAGGTTGATTATATAACATGTTTTTTTCTTTCTTTCTAGATGTTCTACAGTCTGTCCATCATTGTGTCCAACCCCAGAGCAATGAGGCTTCCAGAGACCAAGAATATCTCCAGGGAAGGCGGAGAGGTGCCAACATCTCTCACACGTGAGTTTTCCTCTCAGGTTTCTGTCTGTTTCTGTTTTTATAATATTGTGAATCTGGTGAATATAAGGTTTAGCATCCAATATGATGTGTGGTGTTCAGATTTTAGTGCTTTGTTTTTGGCATTGTTCCTTCATATTCATATTCAGCTAGTAAGTTTTGATATTTACACACTCTCTCTCTCTCTCTCTCTCTCTCTCTCTCTCTCTCTCTCACACACACACACACACACACACACACACACAGCAATTCAGTACTTAAGGGAGGTTTAAAGAGGTTATCACAACAAGCAGGTGAAATCTTATTGATTTTGTCATTAGCATCAGTTGGAAGGTGTTCAAGGCAGTGAAAGAGCAGGCAATTAACACTGACGTTGAAGGTAGTTGTCTGAAATCTGAAAACTATATGAAAGGGAAAACTGCATGGATTCAAAACCTAAAAAATAACTGTCTTTTGACCATGATTTTGAATGATATAAATGAACTTTGAGTGCTTTGTTGAGGTGACAATGAAATACCTGTTATAAAAACAACAACCGAGATTCAAGATTGGAAATAAATAAATAAATAAATAAATAAATAATTAAATAGCTTGAATATAAAAAAAGTTTTGTACTGCCATATAAAAATATATACTAGTATGTAAAGTGTTGAACCTTGATGTTGATTAATATGTATCTTCATCCTCGTCAGCTGCAGTGATGAATGCTGGACCTCTTGACCTTTTAATTGCCAAGGATGCAAAACGGACTTGAAAAACATTAGAAAATGTCTGAAATATTTCTGGACATGAATCAATTTGTATCCTATCACAGCTGTTATGACAGGTTTTGACCACTTGATCTTTCACAGTTCATGCACACGACACAAAGATTGCTAGAAATGTTGAAAAAAATGGTAGATGTGAATCCCTTCTGTGATTTTTATGACAGATCTTGTCCATTTGACCGTCTGTACTGCTTCAATACCATTAAAATGTACTATAGAGAGTGTGGAAAGATTTGTAGTAGGTTTACCTGGAGACGATGCTTTAGTCAAATCTAAAACAATTCCATTGTACAACTGTCTCACCTAATACATTGCTCACTGTACAAATGTCACACCCAACACAATTTTAGCCATGTCACTGTCTCACCTAACGCAATGCCCATGGTACAACTGTCACACCAAACCCAGTGTCTGTTGTATGGCTGTCACACCCAGTGCAATGTACAACTGTCACACCCAACACAGCATTCATTGTGCAACTGTCACACCCAACACAATTTTGGTTAAGTCACTTTCTCACCTAACACACTATGTTTTCCCTCCAATTCCAGCTTTTGCCATCACATTACCCTGCAGTGGCAGTATGTCCGTGGAGGTGGACGTCAAAATTCAGATGAATGTCAGCATTTTCTCCGCCTCCAACCTGACCACCATAGAAATCAAGAGGAAGAAGACATGTCTTAAGAGAGGTAAGGAAGGCAGAGAAAAATGGGGAATAGAATAAAATTTTTATAGAACTTCATACAAGTAGTGGGCAATGAGTAGGAGATGAAATGTTTTGAGTTCAGAGTGGATGGCTGAAAAGCAAAGAAGTGAAAAAGTCGGATGATTATGGAGATGACGAAAAGACTAGTGACAAACTTTAACGTAGATGTTGATTATGAAAAAGCTTATAGAGAAAATGGCATAAAAATGCAAATATATTCCTTTATGTGTCCTCCTCTATGTTATGTCCATCTGTCTAACATCTCTCACTCCATTAATGTCAGATCAAGTACACATTGATTATTTCTATACAGTCTCAATTACCTCCTGACTTTGAGACCAAGCACCTGTTCCACACAAATGGAACTTCCAGGTGTATTTTGCCCATCACTCCTCACATGATCTTTACACTGTGCCTGGTGAGCCAGTGGAGAATGCTGTGGTGTTCTTGTATTTCAAAGAAAATCACATTTGTTTATAAACCTTGTTATCACGGGTGATGGAGACAAGGCTAAACTAGTGAGGGGATTCCGTGGCCTCAGTAAAATGCCTTGTAGCAATGTTTTCTACTGTAACAGATGGGTTATGTCATTGTGGAGAAAATGAATTGGGTGTTTTAACAGCAGAATTTTATTCTTGCATTTGACGAAATTTACGGTAGTTGTTTAGTAAAGGATGGAAAGAAAGGAGGAGGAGGGGCAACATGTGGAAGTTGCAATAATAGAATTGTTCTACGCTGTATGCAAAAGTTCATTTTAACCCATTTGGAAATGTGAAAGAAATTGCTCATTGAAAATTTGTTGTTGATTTAGCTCGTAAAATATAGTTAACTAAAATTGATGCTTATTGGACTTTTTCATTAAACAAACCTGATTATTCCTGTCCACACTTCTTCTGTTGTATCAAATCTAGGATGACTGCATTTATGTTAGATCCATAAAAAGTCTTTGATTCTGGACTTTTAATGTTTAGCTAATGTGAAGCTGGTTTATATGGTGTGTGTGGCTTTCCGATGGGTCTGATGTCAAGTATATTTGTTTATGTGTTGATTGAAATGCAGCACACATTAGATCAATTTATATACAGATTTATTATTTATTTATTCCTTTCTGCACAGGTACCTTTTAAATGCCTTTGAACCTAACAAATGCCACACCCACACACACACACACACATACACACACATACACACAAGAGAGAGAGAGAGAGGGGGGGAGGGAGGGAGGGGGGAGAGAGAAAGAGAGAGAGTTATATGATTATAATAAGTTATCAAAATTCTGTAAGCTTTCTTCTGCAACTTTTGTTCAAACTGACATCCTTTATTCAGAGTTTTAGAAAGTTTAACATAGCTGTGTTTATACATGAATACATGGTTTAGCTTCAGTCTATCAGAAATCCTGTATACTGTTATATATTTCAGATCACCTGGTGCTGGACCCTGGTGGTGGGGACAGAGGTCGCTCACCTGAACACCATGCCAATTACACCATTCTTCATTCAGGTAGGTTACTATATATATAAATATATATATATATATGCCTTCTGGAGTTTAGACAGGGTTTTGAAATAGAGAGTCCATATGAATTTTCTCTTGCTGAGACAGGCCAGATTCCATGTGTGCTTATAATAGAAACCAGAAGAATGGCCGGCTAAAATTGAAACAGACTGTCCAATAACTGCTGGACAGTTTCTCAGTTGATGCCCTGCTGCTTATACTTGCATGCATGCACACCCCCACATGTACTCAATTTCTCTCTCTCTCTCTCTCTCTCTCTCTCTCTCTCTCTCTCTCTCTCTCTCTCTCTCTCTCTCTCTCTCTCACACACTCATCAAAAATTTTAGCATTGAATTATAAATTAATCTATCCACACAACTGGTTATTTTGGTCTTCCTGAGCTATCAAAGCTATACTAAGATTGGTATCAGTTTATAGTATACGTTGTTTTATACTCTGCATACATATTTTACAGACACTGGAAAGAAGAGTGTTCCTCCAGCTTCCACCAATGTGTTTTATATCGCTGTAGGAGTGGCCTGTACTGTTATACTTATTATTGCCTTAGTGGTGGCAGTGGTCTACTTACGGACACAGAAGTCGACCAATCACACAGCCATGAGGTAGGTGTTCTGTGTTCTTTATTGTTTGGAATTGCATGTACCTACGGACACAGAAGTAAGTCATATACATAATGGTGAGTTAGGTGTACTTGTTGGCTGGAATTGTGTGTATCTATGCTCAAAAAAAAAAAAAAAAAATCACGATTTAGATATTGTATTTGTCTGGAATCATGTGTACCTACAGACTCTGTAGTCAGCCAACCACACTGTATGAAGTAGGTGTTTTTGTTGTCTGGAATTGTGTGTAAGTTAGTAGTTCGGAATCACGTTTCAGCCATAGGTAGGTGATATTTAACATGATCATATTTTACAACACAAATAAAAAATGATAACAGGTTTGAAAACTTTGAGACACCATCACTTCTGTTACAGTATTAAGGAGCATTTCTAACTACACATGGTATAGCTTCTGTTGCTTTGTAGTAATACTCATCGGTTGTACATTTTCTTCTCTAGTGACGCCAGCAGCTTCCAGACCCTGTCTCAACATGGCGGCAATAACACCTACCTCCGCCCCGACACCCCCAATAACGCCAGCGTGGCAAGTCTTCCAAACATGCGCCGCGGTCTTTCCCCAGTGAACGAGGTCAAGCCACCAGATGTCTATAGTGTGCTGTCAGAGATTGCGTTGGAGAGAAACCGTATTACACTTGGAGAAATAGTAATGGAGGGTAGGACCATGTGATTTGTTACAAAAAGTGCTGGATTTTGAGACTCATGAATATTTTTAGATTGTTTGATTTTTTATTTGTGTTTTAAGAAATGATTTTCTTTTCCTCCTATAAATAAGTGACAGTGTCTTTTACCGAATGATACAATTTCATGTAATCTTTTGCAGGAACATTTGGTAAAATATACAATGGCTACTTGCTAGGAGAAGATGAGACAGAGAAAACTTTGGAACAAAAAGTTTATATAAAAACAGTGACAGGTAGGTCGAATATAAATAATATAAATTGTAATAATGTATGAAAACTGGAAGTGCTGGCATGAAAAAAAAAATAAATAAGGGGAATTTGTTTTGTCAAGTCTATAACCTTGAATAGATAGTATTATATGAGAAATCATTTTGTAGTTCTTGATTGCCTTGCATATCATATTCTGAATAGATGGCATTTTGGTCTCTCCTCACAATCCTTTCTTCTTGAATCATTTATCATAACGCTCTGCCCTTCCAGTTCAGGCCCTCTGTACAACACTCAAACTATCGAGACCTTCAGGCTAACAGTTCTTAATCACTGATACCTAATTTCAGACCAAGCTCGGCAGGACCAGATCCAGACCATGTTAAAAGAGAGCTGCCTGTTGAAGGGACTGTGTCACCAGAATATTAACCCCATCCTGGGGGCGTGTCTGGACCCCTCCTGCCAGCCTCTACTGGTGTTTGCACAGCTGGATGAGGGAAACATGAAGAAGTTCTTACACAGGTGTAAGGTAGGTGTGTGCATGTGTGTGTGTGTGTGTGTGTGTGTGTGTGTGTGTGTGTGTGTGTGTGTGTGTGTGTGTGTGTGCGCGCGCGTGCACATGCAGGTGTTGTTTATGTGTATGTGCCTTAATATTTATACGTGTGTTTGTGTGTGCAAAATGTGAACTCTCACATTTTGACAAAAGGCTGTTCTCTCTCTCTCATTCTCTCTCTCTCTCTCTCTCTCTCTCTCACACACACACACACACATTAACATGTTTATACAAAAACTATGTAATTTTTAAAGCTAAAAACCCAGTCAATCAACTCCCGTAGAAGAACTTCTCTTGATATACCTATTTCTGCATTCTATAGCATATATCCATAATAATGCTATTTCCATTCCTATCTCAGGCCCTGAGCACCCAGCAGCTGGTCTACATTGCCATACAGATCATACGTGGAGTCCAGTATTTACACAGGAAGAGAATCATTCACAAAGACATAGCAGCCAGGAACTGTATGTGAGTACACTCTTTGTGGTCTTCAAGGGGACTCCATTTCACAAAGTGATTTTAGTGGAAAAAAAGTTCTTCACAAAGACTTTCAGTAATTTGTCTAAGTTCTGTTTCACAAAGATTGCTAACATAATCCCCTTCTTTATTTTGTCATGTGAGCTTTTCTTCCAACTGTGATTCTCAGTTTCACTGAGGACAGTAGCCCATTGATGTTTGTTAACCAGAGTGAAGGTTTCGTACTTGACCTTTTGCTTGGTTATAGAGAACAATGATCTTAAAAAATTTTAATTTGGTATTATTAGTAATAAATGTCCATTTTTTTTTCCAAGAATCGACCATAATCTTGGTATCAGGCTCACGGACATGGCGTTGAGTCGAGACATTTTCCCCAATGACTACCACTGCCTAGGAGACAATGAGAACCGACCAATCAAATGGCTGGCTATTGAAGCTCTCGTTGATCGAAAGTTTTCGCAAGCCAGTGATGTGGTAAGTTGTCATCTAAAAGTATAGATATTAAATTAATAATTTGAACAGACTGAATAAAATGTACTCAGAACGTGTGTTGGAAAAATTCACTTTGTGTATTGATGAAAGACTTTGGAAGTTCTTCATTTTTTACCACCCGGCATGCTTCTGATTGCCTTTTCAATGATGACACTATTGTTACAATCAAAATTTATAACAAGAAAGTTAAAAGGAAAATTATTCTCAGGATCTTTCTCAACTTAAGAATTTGAATATTAAGTTCTGTTTGCTTGTTAGTCTAGTTTAAGTTTTTTTAGATTTCCTATTTTTCTTATCAAATGATTATTTCCTCAACTTTTAGAGTCAAATAAGAGGCTTTTGGGTTCTTGTAACATGCTTATATAAATCAATATAAATGCTGTCATTCTGATTTATGTAAGTAAATTTCATTTGAGAAGTTTGCTAAAACATCTTATTAATGTTCTTCTTGTAGTGGTCATTTGGGGTAACACTCTGGGAACTGATGACCCTTGGTCAGACGCCGTACGCTGACGTGGACCCGTTTGAGATGGCGGCCTATCTCAGGGAGGGGTACAGGATATCGCAGCCAGTCAACTGTCCTGATGAGCTGTACGTTGTAGAACATGCATGCACAATGAGATTAACATTTCCTGGTTGATATATTGTAGAGGAAGAATTCATTTCAGATTTGTTTTTTAGTAATACACCTGTGTTGTCTTAAGAATCTTCAAATGAACATCAATCTAATTGGATAATGCAGTGTAAAGCATGAAATATTGCATGTTTTATTTTTTTTTATGAAACTATAGTCCAATTTTACATTAAATGGTTTGTTCAAACCATTGCTAAAAATCAGTTCATTTTCTGTGTCAGTATTTTAACCCAAGTACTGTACTCAAGGTTGAACACAATATGCAAATTTTGTTTTATGATAATTATTATTGTTAATTTATAAAAAGATGAATGACTTTCAACATGTCTTTCTCCAGGTTTGCAGTAATGGCGTGTTGCTGGGCACTGTCTGCTGACGAGAGACCCAAGTTTGCTCAACTCCTGGTGTGTTTGCAGGACTTCTATGCAGCACTGGGGAGGTTCATTTGAAATATGTGGAAAGAAAAAGAAAGAAAGGAAGCAGGTTGTAGCATTTGAAAGTCTCCAGCCATTTCCACCTTGACAGCATTTATGAAGTCTAGAAGAGAGGAAAAGTGAAGTCCATCCAGTTCAACCGGAGTTATTAATCTGAAATCTTTGATGAAAAAAGGAAGAAAAGAAAGAGAAGTAGATTGCGGTTACTGTAGACTTTAAAGCAGGATTTTGGAAGATGCTACACACAGCAGCATTTATTAGAATTGCCACGCGAAGGATATCGGAGACAGTCACCGGTTTCAGAGAGCTGTCATTTTAACTGACAGTTTCTAATGGAAGTGTATTGAAAGTGGGATAAAACCACATCCTGCAGTCAGGGTTGTAGGTCAGCATTACAGAGAAAATATCAAGAAAAATTTATATCATTCATTGGTGGGGTGGGGGGGAGATTTTGACAGCTATTAATTTAAAAGGTTTTATTCAGGGTCCATTTGAGACAGTAATGATATTTATTTAACTAGTAGTTAAGGATTAACTTTTCTCCATCCAGTAACCAACAAGGATACCCTGGCTGTTGCTGAATGCTGAGGATGGGGTGTAATTATGGCAGACAAGACAATGCGTTTGTATTAATACAACAGAAGCTTCAAAGATGCAATGCACAATATCATTCAAAAATACAACCATTCATCAGTGTGAGGTCAGGGGCAGAACTGAAGATGTGAATAGATTTGATAGCTTTGTTAAACAGTTATACTGGCAGTTAGCATGGAAAACGGGAGATGACAATCAAAGTTTCATGAGACAGCGATGTTTTTTTTTTTTTT
>NW_019774181.1:469908-482534 GCF_001039355.2 Lingula anatina
GGGGAGAGGGGACTGTTGTTCTGAAGAGAAAATAAAAGAAAAGAAAGAAATTCAAAGACAAAAATAAAATGAAGAAAAAACACAGATAGAGCTGACATTTAACCTACCAGTGCATCTTCTTCCTTTATAAGCCAGCAATAAAAATACGACAAACATTTCTAAACAATACTGTGATGCACAACCTGTAGCTGAAGCAAATTAAATTGGCAAACAACTTTTGCCTTCTCCAGCTTACATGTACATATCACTGCTAAATTGCGATACAATTTTCTCTCTTGTAATTATTACATATTTTTTACATAATTCTGATTTTCTCCCATTAATATTTCTGATAAAGAAATTCCTCTATTACTCATTTTGCAAACAATCACAGCAAACTTGCTACTAAAGAGTACTAATTCTTTCTTCATGAAAAATATTCTATCACACATCTAAAATCTGTTCATAATCCTACATAAACTAACTACAAAGCTATAAAATGGTTAAATCACACAAAGCCCCATGCAGCTTCACAAAAGAATTACGGCTATTAGCTGGTCCTTATTTTAAAACCAAAAATTTTCCCAAGTTTAAATCTTGGATAAATCTGCAGCAGTCCTTTCACATAAAGGAATTATTTGTTTAAATCTCAAGCTACTTTTCATAAAAAGTCCCAAAATTTTAATCAATTTAAGTAGAATACTACTAATTTCTCTGGGGCCATAGTAGTCTGAAAAATTTCAGTCTTAAAATAATTAACAAGTATTTTCTGATGCAAGATAAATAAGCAGTTGTCCAATTAAATTAAATATAGCACCCGTTTTATGACAAGAAAGATGGCTGATATTTCAGATCAGACCAATGCTTATTCTGTGTAAGCAGACAACTGCAGACTTACCTTAAACATCAATAAGATTAATTTGTCACAAAATCAGGACCAATTTTCTATATTTAATTCTTTTGCCAATCTGCCCCCCCCCCCCTCCCCGACCTCAGGCCATCTACTCACCAGATAAGTAGGGTCCATCTTGGGCTGGACCAACTCCATGAAGATGTTCCACCACTGCTGGAGGAAGGTACCATGGTGCCCTGTCCCGGGTTCAGGGATCACCTCTCCTGTAGCAGTGTTGTATTTGTGCATCCATGGCTTCACTGGGCCGATGAAGTGGACCACTTTGATATTGGCACCAAATCTGAGAGAGAACAACATCAGTGTTTTCTTTTATTTCTTTTTTTAAATACTGTGTAACAAATTGTATGAAGTGGACCACTTTGATATTGGCACCAAATCTGGGAGAAAAACATCAGAAAATTTCGGTATTTTTTTTTTTTTTATTAATTCTTTTTTTTAATACAAAATGGTTGTGGTGGACAACTTTGAAATTGGGATCAAATTTAAAGAATTATTCAATGAAATTCAATAAAAGTCGCAATCATTTTGGGTGTTTCCTTTTCTTTTGAAGACTTCATATTATGTACAACAAATACACAACATCATCTACAGTGCAGTATTCAAGCAAGGTTTCAGTGGGGACCCATTCATTTAGGATCCATTCCCAAGGAAACTATCACACACACAAGGACTATACTCACTGTTTCAACGCAGGCAGGTAACTATAAAATGCCTGGGATACAACATTGTAGATAAAGGGAAGATGTTTTTGGATGTCTGTGTACGCCCAGTCTTTAAAGTATAGATTGAGTAAGCCCTGATCTCCACCTGAAACAAACGGCGATTTACTGTACATAAAATCTACAAAATGCCATCTAATAGGGGTGTATCCAGACAGTCTTCCAAATTTTCTGCTAATTTGCAGCCATATTGCAGCAAATTCTCTGCAAATTTGCAGTCTATGGCAATATTGCAGCCAATTTGCCCCAAACTTTTCATTTTGCATGCAGCACGAATTTGCAGAAGGTCTGATATTTTGCAAAGGGGTGTGAGGAACTCTTACATGTTGATTATAATTTATACATCTAGACTCCATTCCTTATTGTGATATCTCATGCCTGGGTTCCTCACAGCCTGGTTTCACACACAATGTTAATCCCAACTGGCACATTACTAGAGTGCTGTGTTAACTAGGTTCCCACACTGGGCCATTACATTTTAAAATAAGTCAAATTACTGAACAACCATTACTTCTATTTGCTATTAGCAAGGATGAGACTGCCATTTGGTGAAAAAGTTGGAAAATATGGCATGGGGTTCAGGGGGCCGCCTTGACCAATGCTATTTTTGGTCTCCAAAAAGTCGGAAATCAACCGAGAGTCTCAGCCCTGTTATAGATTCTTTGAACCTGAAAGGAAGGGAGAGGAGAGAGAAAAGGGGAAGGGGTGGAGAGAAAGAGAGAGAGAGAGAAAGAGAGAGAGGGGGTGCAGAATGAAAGAGGGAGGAGGAGGAGGAGGAGGAGGCGGGGCGGCTTACCGTCAAAACTCCCTACTGTCATGGCAAAGGCCAGTAAGTTCTGGTATGTCTGTAGAGAGGGCTGCAGTACAAACACTCCTGAGTTGAAGCAGTCTGGCCAGCCAGGGTCTGGCGCCGCTGAAAACTCCTCACGCTCAAATAGTTCATCTATGTTTTGTAGCACCTGCAACAGAAAATATTAGTCATTATTTTACTTGAAGGATCACATATTCAATTTACATAAAATGACCCCTCTGCAAAGTGAATCAGTACTTTTCTAATGTATTTGTACCAGTTTTGTAATATGACACCTGCTTAAGCTTTTGATCAACTTTTATTTAATTTATGTGCATTAATTGCAGTATCGAATTGAGACGGTTATAAGAAAGTGGATGTGTGTGCATGTGTACAAATGTATGCGATTCTAAACACGTCTCTTCCCCCTTGCAAATAAGAATGTGCAACAGACACACACACACACACACACACACACACACACACACACACACAGAGAGAGAGAGAGATAAGTCGTCTTAGTTACCATAGTATCAGAGTCCATGAACACACATTTCTTGAACTGTGTCAGCCTCCAGACGTGAAACTTGGTGAAGGTGACCCCGAGGTCTGGACGCTCCAGGAGACCAAGGTTAATGGTGTCTCTGCTGTCCAGTACGTCCACTACCTCTAACAGGTCAAAGACTGACCCTAGCTGCTGTCTGGAATATAGGTTAAAATTATAAATAATAACAATAATGATAAGTATGAATTGGAGTTGAGAGTGAATCTTTAAAAAATATGGAAATCACAAGCACAGAATGTGCATACAGTGTTACATGGGGAGGGGGGGGGGGGAGGGTGTAAATACAACAGCCAAATATATGAATTTCCTGATAAATTCAGAAGAATTTCATCTCTTACAAATGCAGTCTGTCATGTTCACTTTAAACGATATGCCGAAAGACAGTAAAACTGAAGGTGGCCTGGTAAATTTTTTGTATTTTTCTTAACAGAACTTGACAGGGCATACCTCATTAGTGATCAATGGGGGCTTTCAAACAAATTTAATTGTTTTTATTCTTTTTGACACAAAGGTTGAAGGTATATTATATGCTGTTAAAGGTGGCCAGTTTAACTCTGAAGTAGGCATCTGATATTCTGATATAAAATATTCAGTTTCACCCACATGTCAGTTGCATATAATGGACTACATATAGTTCATTTTAAATACAAATTTATTCAAGAGACTACTAAAGGTACGCACTGATTAGAAAATTTGCATTGGAAAAGTTATGTATAACACGACAGCAGACGTATACTAGTACAGTATATATGACTGAACAACAATGTTTACAGGTATAATCAATTAGGTAACAGAAACAATCACCTAGCTACAGTGACAATATTTATTTATTATAAAAGACTGGCTATGTAATGTATGATTTATAAACCAGATATCAGCTATTTGGTGGGGTTATCTTTTCAGTGCAATAATATTGGCATTTTTTTAATAATCATAATATTCTATAAAAATTATTTATAAGTTGCATTCACACATCTTTAATATATATATATACAACTCACATCAATGGGACATCTAGGAAACAGACAAAAAAATGCACATCATAATATATCCAGACTACTTCCTTCTGAAATGGTTAAGTCTGTTAAGGACCCCCCCCCTCCCATCCCCTCCCCTCCCTCCCCCCCAATCAAATTCCTGGCTACGAGTCTGACATTGCGCGCCTCGTGTTCCATTTTATCATGCAGTCCGTCTGTGATACTGGCTGGGTATGCTGCTCTTAATCCTGAAGGGCACCAGTGAAATATCGATGTAGTGGAACATGGTAATATCGTGAAACAATGTTGGCGTTAAGGGTTGCTTCATTTGCACCTGTACACATGCACATCAGCATGGGAGCTTGGACTTAAAGTTATCTATAGGTATTTTATTGATAACCCAGATAGGGTGAAATAAATGCCCGGGGAAAGAGATGAGCCTATTTAAACAGGTTGGAATATATAGATCACCAACCAGCCAGACAGCAAGCCAGACTCATAGACAGACAGACAGACAGACAGACAGACACAGAGACAGGCACAGACAGACAGTTAGCAATACAGCCAGACAGAAAGACCTTTCATTGATAAATTCTTTTTATACCACTTTCACCGGGGGAGAATAAACTATAACATATATACTTTGGCAACTAAAACAATCTCTATCTCTTTGGTATTTAGCACACTGTAAATGATGCACGTGTAATCCAACGCACACACACAAATACTTAGGTAAGTCGTTATGTACAATAATTTGTCAAAAAAAAAAAATTTCACATTTTCACATCTAAATATCCACCTTTTTTACACATTTTTTAATCTAATTATTATTTTTCTTGCTCCAGTGAAGTGTACAATGAAGTAACCTTTGAGTCCAGAGTGACCTTTTTGTTTCCTCTATCTCTCCTCAGACATCCATCAGTCCCAGCCAACACATCTGTTCTCACCTTGAACTAATAAGACTGGAGGCACGCTCAGACAAGATACATCTTAGAACGCACAGATCATCACATCATCCATTGAACGGAACATAACTAAACAGGGATTTGTATCAGATAATCAAAAAGAACAATCTCTCTCTCTGTATGCGTGCGTGCATGTGATTGTGTGTGCCTGCACGTGTGTGAGGCATACTGAAAACTTTTAAAAACATGAAAATTCAGATCAGCAGTCATGAGAAATTTCCCACACCCAAGGCCTGACTGCAAAATGGATGGTGGCTTTTTAAATTACTGCTGGTCTGCTGGTCACTTGGGATGACTGCACACTGTTTCCTCACAGTCCTTGTAAATTTAACTGTTTATCACCACCAGGAACAATAGATTGAACACATCTAGTTTGACCACACATACAGGAGTGTCTAATGATGAAATCAAAGGCTCCGTTCCATTCTCAAGCTTTGTCCAAACATGTCTTTTAGATCAAGAAGGGGTCTTGTTTTAGCATGTACTTTGAAGTCTTCAGTACTTTTTCTGTACTGCAGCTTGGCCAGAAACATGGAAATCAAGCATAGTTAATTGTTTGAAGTATGTTGCCTAATCACAGCTGGGTAGTCTATTTTTCTTTTCTCTTTTTTTTTTTTTTCTTAGGTCTTTATCTAAATTGTATGATATTCTTGCTGCCAAGACCGCAGCCATATTATATCAACTTTGGCTAATTCATCCAAAGGTATACTCTTCCACCACCATTACATATACTTCAGATTTTTTTTCAACCAACATTTTTATAATTATGGTATGTTCAGGTGAATACAACCAAATGCTGGTATCGCCTATAAATAGCATGCGGCTTGTATTGCGCACTCAGTTGCTACATACACCGGTAATATTGCTGCACTGCTGGCATACTGGTTTCTCTGTCGGTCTTTTGAACTGTATTGTGATATTGCTTTAGAAATCNTCTCCCATCCCCTCCCCTCCCTCCCCCCCAATCAAATTCCTGGCTACGAGTCTGACATTGCGCGCCTCGTGTTCCATTTTATCATGCAGTCCGTCTGTGATACTGGCTGGGTATGCTGCTCTTAATCCTGAAGGGCACCAGTGAAATATCGATGTAGTGGAACATGGTAATATCGTGAAACAATGTTGGCGTTAAGGGTTGCTTCATTTGCACCTGTACACATGCACATCAGCATGGGAGCTTGGACTTAAAGTTATCTATAGGTATTTTATTGATAACCCAGATAGGGTGAAATAAATGCCCGGGGAAAGAGATGAGCCTATTTAAACAGGTTGGAATATATAGATCACCAACCAGCCAGACAGCAAGCCAGACTCATAGACAGACAGACAGACAGACAGACAGACACAGAGACAGGCACAGACAGACAGTTAGCAATACAGCCAGACAGAAAGACCTTTCATTGATAAATTCTTTTTATACCACTTTCACCGGGGGAGAATAAACTATAACATATATACTTTGGCAACTAAAACAATCTCTATCTCTTTGGTATTTAGCACACTGTAAATGATGCACGTGTAATCCAACGCACACACACAAATACTTAGGTAAGTCGTTATGTACAATAATTTGTCAAAAAAAAAAAATTTCACATTTTCACATCTAAATATCCACCTTTTTTACACATTTTTTAATCTAATTATTATTTTTCTTGCTCCAGTGAAGTGTACAATGAAGTAACCTTTGAGTCCAGAGTGACCTTTTTGTTTCCTCTATCTCTCCTCAGACATCCATCAGTCCCAGCCAACACATCTGTTCTCACCTTGAACTAATAAGACTGGAGGCACGCTCAGACAAGATACATCTTAGAACGCACAGATCATCACATCATCCATTGAACGGAACATAACTAAACAGGGATTTGTATCAGATAATCAAAAAGAACAATCTCTCTCTCTGTATGCGTGCGTGCATGTGATTGTGTGTGCCTGCACGTGTGTGAGGCATACTGAAAACTTTTAAAAACATGAAAATTCAGATCAGCAGTCATGAGAAATTTCCCACACCCAAGGCCTGACTGCAAAATGGATGGTGGCTTTTTAAATTACTGCTGGTCTGCTGGTCACTTGGGATGACTGCACACTGTTTCCTCACAGTCCTTGTAAATTTAACTGTTTATCACCACCAGGAACAATAGATTGAACACATCTAGTTTGACCACACATACAGGAGTGTCTAATGATGAAATCAAAGGCTCCGTTCCATTCTCAAGCTTTGTCCAAACATGTCTTTTAGATCAAGAAGGGGTCTTGTTTTAGCATGTACTTTGAAGTCTTCAGTACTTTTTCTGTACTGCAGCTTGGCCAGAAACATGGAAATCAAGCATAGTTAATTGTTTGAAGTATGTTGCCTAATCACAGCTGGGTAGTCTATTTTTCTTTTCTCTTTTTTTTTTTTTTCTTAGGTCTTTATCTAAATTGTATGATATTCTTGCTGCCAAGACCGCAGCCATATTATATCAACTTTGGCTAATTCATCCAAAGGTATACTCTTCCACCACCATTACATATACTTCAGATTTTTTTTCAACCAACATTTTTATAATTATGGTATGTTCAGGTGAATACAACCAAATGCTGGTATCGCCTATAAATAGCATGCGGCTTGTATTGCGCACTCAGTTGCTACATACACCGGTAATATTGCTGCACTGCTGGCATACTGGTTTCTCTGTCGGTCTTTTGAACTGTATTGTGATATTGCTTTAGAAATCAATCTTGAAAAACAAGATAGTAGGTGTGGGGATGGGGGTGGGGTTAAAATGGGAGGGGGGGTACATCACAGATAACATGTTCTGCATTTTACTCCTGATAATTAAAGAATACACTGAGAAGCAGTTTTTCAGTCCATAGTATTGTGCATGTAGTAGCTTCTGAAACTTTCTTCTGTGCCTCTCTTCAGCAGTAAACAAGAATTATACACACTGTATTATATAAGATTATTATAAATTCATTGAACAGATCACATATTGTACATGTATTATCAGGGCACCTGACCCAGGCTATAACCACATGGTATTCCCGACTATCCTGGTTAAGAAGCTATACTAGTAGGTATACTGGAAGATAGGAGCAGCTGGTCACCAGCTAAATTTACCAGAGCAGGAATGCTGAACATCTTAATTGTTATACCACTTATTTTCTCCTCTCTGGCCTGCAGTGAGAGGATATTTTATTAAGATGATCAGTCCATTAATTGCTCATTTCACAAAGCAGGAGGGGGGGGGGGTTCAATCTGATAGTCCCCCACCTCCGCCCCACCATAAAAAAAAAAATCAATTGACAACACAAACAAATAAATAAATAAATTAAAAACTTAACTAATTTTGGTTTGTTGAAGAGATCAATTTTAATTAAAAGCTACCAGAAATGTTTTGTAATCTGAAGCTCTGAGGCTTTGGAATCTCTGACCATGTTAAAAATTTTGTTTGTTTTATTACCACTCTAACCTATTAATATAAGAGGCAATACTATTGGGGGACACTTAAAAATAAATTTATATCGATCCAGCTAAATAACCTAAAGCACATATTCGTTTTTAATCAATTAATTGTTTTTATAGGCATCTTATTTCTAGGGGTAAAGCATTCACTGTGTAGGTGGTTTTGTCTGGGTTTAGAGAGGCAGGAATGAAAGCAACACCTGATATTCCTTATTACCCACACTGCAAGCACCTGTCTGTGAATAAAGTCTAATTAACGACTCTTCTTACAAACATTCAGAGGAGAAATAAATCCAAGCCAATGGGCCAGAGAAAAGGTAATATTTAAGTGGTGTAAAGAGACTGAGGGTGCATGCATATATGTGGATGTATGATTTAAATAGTACTAGTAAATTGGTATATTCATGGGTTGATGTGTCAAGCATGTTACATACACACTGCTAAAACTCCCTTAATGGTTAAAAAAAGACAAAATCAAGGTCAGGTAAAAAAAAAAAATTGTAAAAAAAAAGGAATTATTTATTTTCATATGTAATCATGGATCAAGCACTTTTCGACCTATAACAATAAACCCCAAGGATACATATGCTATCTTTACAACATCACTAGAAAAACATCTTCAACTTGATATTTTAAAACTTGAACATCAGGAACAAGATGTCCAACAAGTCTGCTATATTTATGCTGAAGAACCCTCACAATCCTCTTAAACCTTATGAAGAAACACTCGACCTTTTATTACAAGGTACAAGACTAGTACACTACCCTCAGCCATGAGATGATAAAACTGCATTTCCAGATGAGTTGTAACTGTTTAACTTTAAGTCATAGCATATCATCTGATGTAATTGCAATTTCTAACCACAGAGAGCCAATCTAATCCCTCCATTAAACCATCCTACTTCATTGAATCATTTGCTTGTAGTTACACCAAGTCTGCATTAAAACCTATAACAACCTTTATCTGAAAAACCAGCTAGGACGTACCGAAGAAACTACAACAGAAACGGTGGCCAATAACTGAACAGATGTAAAAAATGTTACTGAATCAGCTATCATTTTGCTGGTATTTGGTTGCTGAGTGTTTAAAGGAGAATGTCAACTGCAAATATTATTATATAATCGTTTTACTTATTTTCAGGCTCCAGAAAGTTATGTTCCTCTTTCAGTAAGAAATATCAATCAGGCAAACTGCTGAAACTCTAAAGGAAATGCTCCTTAAGTCTGAGAGTAAACTAAAGGCCGCATCAGTATTCAGAAGTTCAAGTAAAGGTCCCTCGCATCAAACTATGGGAGATTTCATACTAATTTACAAGAGCTGGCTGAGGTGGGTTTGAGCTATTTGAAGGTGCCTTATAAAACACCTGGTCCTGTCTTGGGTTTCACTTTGATGAACATTAGCCTGGTGATTTGGGAAAATCATTACCAACGCCAAAGCAAATATTTTTACAGGCAAAAAATGGCATAATCAATACACACAGGCAGTATGACGATACATTGAAATAATGAAACACATAGCAGAAGCTATTTTGAGGCTAACATGGCTCTGGCTTATCTCTGGTTTTCACATCTTTATTTTGCTGACTGGATTGAAATAAAAGGGTAAGGGGTTGGTTCTGGTTTCTCCATTCCCCTCAACACAAACACACACACACACACACACACACACACACACACACACACACAAAAGGGTGGATTTCCCCGTTCATCATGTAATCCTTGGCTAAGGGCAATGATAACTTACAGCCACTTATCAGTCAACCTTATTCCACAGTATCCAAAGATAGAATTAGATATTTGTATATAAACACATACTGGTACACATGTTTGGACAAAAGAGGACAAATCAGCACTTTCTGGACATTGCCCTCTTTCATATCTCCATCTCCAGCCTCATTGCATATGCATGGATACACACACACATACATACACACATGCACACATGTAAATTAAATAAACACACACACACACACACACACACACACACACACACACACCATGTACGTGCATTCAAACACTAACACAAATGCTGTCTCCACAGCTAATTCCAGACTAAAATCAATATACCAAGCAAAGAATGACCTCAACTGACCAACTGACCCCTATTTACCCTTTCACTGGAATGCAAACTAGTCCAGACCTTTACTGAAACCACAAAATAAAAATTACATAACACCCGCCAGAGCCTGCTGCAAATAATGTCACCGATACCCAGGGGCCTGACACATGAAATAATGTCACCCATACTGATAGGTCACATAAAATAATGTCACCCAGGGACCTGTCTCATGAAAAAACCATAAGCACAAAATATAGTCTTGACTAATTAGACCTTATTTAGTCTACTCACTTCTAATAAAAAGAAATATATTACCCCTTTTATACATAATAAGAAAGTCATGGCTAATGTTTCAGATCAGTACTTACTTAAAATATCTAAACAGGCTATAGCTAGTATGTTATTCAGAACTTAAACAGACAAAATTTTTGGCCTAAAAGTTAAGATGATGATCAAATTCTATGGTTGTCATCCTTCCCTTATGTATTTAAGCAATGCATACATCAATATAGACAATTAAGGAACCCAAGCGAGAAAGCAAAATACTACACAACAGGTTACAAAATCATCAAATTTGGTTTCAGGACAATTGTGCATTATCATTATTTTACCACCATTTTTGTTCATGATATTATACAGTTTTATGTCTTTATATGTTACAAAAAAGGCTAGAGTGTAAGCACCTTCTATAAAGAGAATTAGGCTCTCTACAGCCCCCCCCCCCCCCCCCCCCTTTGTACAGAGGCATTACACAAGACACCTTTCAGGCACCTCAGTACATGCAATCTGATATCAGCAGCAGCAGTTGTCTAGACATGCGGGATAAGTCAACTCATTTTGATTCATACTCAGACCATGAATGAATGAATGATTGTATACCACATCTTACTATCATCTTAAAATTATGTCACTTTGTGTGTCAGTGCGCTCTTATTACTTTCATTTTGCAGTTTTAATAATCAACTATCTCTTCCCAGAATTTAGAATTTTTTAAGACACTACGAGGATCATCTGAGATGCCATACAAGATCAGAAAATCTATCTGAATCTGAGTTGGGGTTACAATTTTAGGGATTGGGTTGAAACTCGATGGACCACTATTGTTGTCTTATAAAGTTACACAAAAGTGACATGCAACACATGGTGAATTTCTGCTGTTGCGCAACAGACTGCAATTTGACAGAGCTTTTGAAAAATCAGAAATAATATCCATAAACATATTCTATCAGCCTTTATTCATTGCCCAAAGCCCTTGTTAGCCTGCAATTATTTCTGATCCCATTCTCTTCCAATCCCTGCAAAATCTCAGTTCTTTTTACGCCGGGACACCACATTTTGGGCTTAGATGATCCCTTTTCAGACATGTATACACTGTTACAGTGAGAATATTAATTACTACATATCTGATTTTTTTCCCATTATTTTTTATGAAGGCGATACATCACCTAAAATGACATTTAATTCAACATCAAGTACTGTACTAAACTTGGAGACTAGTTCACACCATTAACTTGATAAAACCTGAAGACAGCAATTACAGCCATAACAACATCAGTAAAATCAATCACAGTAACAGTAACATCCTGAAGGTCTGGCAATGTTCCAGTGACACATGTATAACTGGGGGGAGATCTCAACTTTCCTAATCAAGCATCGTCTTCAACAAGGCTTAATAGATCTATGTCCAATGACCCTTGGCCTTCAAAAAATAGTGGACCTGATTAACAACCCTGGGACCAGAGGGGTTAATTACTAATTAGGGTACCTGCACCCTGAAGATCAAAGATAAATGGAAATCTACCTGTATTCTCCAGGCCCAAGATACAGCAAAGGCATGCTGTTAATGCAGTAGAGTTTCCAGTAATCTTTGAACCTATGGATGGCTGCCCTGGGACTTTTTTAATACAACTCCTCAAGAAAAAAATATATCACGGAGTGATAGAGGACAAAATTCATTTCCAGACTGGTGAAAGAAATCATACTGTGATGTACATGTATTGTACAGGTTGCAGTCCTTGCACAACATATGTGCCAATTAAAATAAATAAATAAATAAATAAATAAATAAATAAATAAATAAATAAATAAATATAGGTCCGTAGCCAGCAATTTCAAAAGGGGGGTTCTTTTTCTGAAAAAGTGGACCTTTTTCAATAAAAACTTCATGAACCTAGATCAAATTTTACCCAGAGTGGACCTTTTCCCACCAAAAGGGGCGGT
>NW_019774181.1:507211-528606 GCF_001039355.2 Lingula anatina
TGAGAACGGGCGAAAATCCGTGCGCGCGCAGGATGTCATCCATAAAATTAAAAAAGTGTGGCCTTACAGAAAATAAAGAAGCACCACTAAATGGCGTGAATGTCACCCTGTATTTCAATGTGATATTTCAGAGGAGGTGGTAAAAGCAGGGAAGAAAACAATATGCCGATATATGTACAGGGAACAGTTTTCAGGCTGAGAAAATAATACAGCAATAAACCCGGTAGAGCTATAGACTTGGAGCTTCACAGCCCAGTCCCAGACTACTACTGAAAGGCTGATGTACAATGAAAGGAGTCGCCTAAATCCCGAAGAGGAAAACTCTATGTTAAACAGACTTAGAAGAGTCATTTTCAACCTCAAAATTTGAACATATCAAGGTAAGTAAAAGCAAAATGGTAACAATGCACACTCTACCAGGGCCGCAGATTGATTTTTCACTAGACATTCACTGAATAGTCTCTGGTGTAATGGACGCCTAATCTCTGTACTGTGAAATATCCACATAATAATACCCGCGACCTTGGTAGAGGGTAATAACACGACCGTTCAGTCTTTGCTGTAACATGAAATTTCGACGTTTCCGTCTCCCACTCCGACTTCAGGGACGCAGCCAGACACAGGTGATGCCACTGTATCCACAGGCACTAATGTATCTGTAGATAAAAAAGCTCTTCCATCACCCAGTATTGGGTGTTCAGTAAACTAGCACTGTACAATGTACGCAAGTTTGTCCGTAAAATGCGGCGTTAATGTGCCACTTTTCTATTAGTACTGCGGGAAGGTATGACGCACCCTCATTGGGCCTTTTTCCTTTCATCTTATAATATCCACCAATCAAAGCGGCAAATCCATCGAAAATCCCCGCGTTGCAGTATCGCATAGGCGTAGACGAAGCTTTACTACCGTGTTTACCTAAGGGGATTTCCAGTGTAAAGTCCCACGGGAATTTTTATGAAATGAGGGACTTTACACTGGAAATCCCCTTCCCGTGCTTGTGTATAGGCTACCTATAAAAGACCTGTATCTAGCGACATACTTTTTAGCGACGGCGATGGTGCGTTGAGGACAGATGTGGCAAAAAGTGTAGGTAGTTTATCCCCCCTCCCCAACACCAACACCAACACCCCACCAACATGTACCTACGTTTACATGGTAGGAGGTTATTATTATTTTACACAGACCATGAGTTGTCAGTTTTTCAGTGTAAAACCTATTCACAAATTTTGCTGAAAATTCCAGGATAGGGCCAAGACTGGGATTCAGGGGGAAAAGGGGTTTTGGATCTCTGTATCTCATACAGTGTATGTTTTCTTTCTTTCTCAGTAATTGACATTTTCTGGTGGAGTTTTTGCTCTTGCAGTGTCATCTAGTTCCATCTATTCTTCTTCCCAGATATTACTCTGTGTTTTACATTTACCTTATATCATGTTATCCATATATACGGCATACATATACGACTTTGCAGTATTTGGAATATCGAGGCTAATGACTCTAAACAAATATATCACACGCAGGCGGGCGCGCGCAACACACACACACACACACACACACACACACACACGCAGAGAGAATGGGAACTAAAAGAAAGACTGACGAGGATGAGGAGAACTCCCCGTCCACATCACAGAATGTTAGACCAAAGAGACGATTTTCAGTGGGAAGCGGCAACTTAATGTAATCCACGTGCGATTGGAATAAACAGGGTCAGTTTATTTCTTTTGTTTGGGACATAAGCACCGCTGCCAAAGATAAAATACCAATGTCGTACAGTATATATGGATATACATGCATGTAAAATCTGGTGCAAAAGCTACAGTATCTGTGATCTTTGTAGGGGGTTCAGTGGAGTCACTGTTGATTAATGCTTAAAATGTTCCACGTGAGGTTGCTATTATAGTCGATAAAAGACATAACTTGCTTCCTGTGACGTCATGCATTCCGAAATACGAAAACTGCAGTTCTATAATCAAAATCTGGGATTCCCGTCAGTCCCTAGGCCTATAAAAGACCTTTATGGGTATGGAACCTTGTGGTGGCGTGCAAGTTACAGCAGACGGTTAATTGTGGATACAGGTACATGTGTATTGTTTTTTAAATATTTATTTATTTATTTATTGTAGAATGCTAGTTTTATTCATTTTATTGGCCTCCATGACAAACTACGCGTATTTGAAGTCTACATATTTTTTAATGATGTGTTGAGAGAAATTTTACAATGTACATGTCAGCGTGACCGGGAGTGGGTTGGGGTTGGGGGTTGGGGGGAGACAAATTTACTGAGCGTTCAGCACTTGTTCATTCCAAGATGATGAGGCTTTCAGATGGACTCCTTAATGCCGTGAATTTCACCCTGTATTTCAATTTGATATTTCAGAGGAGGTGGTAAAAGCAGGGAAGAAAACAACAAGCTGACATATGTACAGGGAACAGTTTTAACATGAAGGCCGAGAAAATAATACAGTGATAAACCCGGTAGAGCTATAGACTTGGAGCCTCACAGCCCAGTCCCAGACTACTACTGAAAGGCTGATGTACAAAGAAAGGGGTTGCCTAAATCCCGAAGAGGAAAACTTTATGTAAAACAGGCTTAGAAGAGTCATTTTCAACCTCAGATTTTGAACAAATCAAGGTAAGTAAATGCAAAATGGTAACACTACACCCTCTACCAGTGCCGCAGATTTATTTTTCACTAGATATTCACTGATATGTCTCTGGTGTACTGTACTGTGAAATATCCACATCATAATACCTGCGGCCTTGGTAGAGTCTTTGCTGTAAGAAGAAATTTCGACGTTTCCGTCTCCCACTCCGGTTTCAGGGACGCAGCCAGACACAGGTGATGCCGCTATGTGTACAGGCACTAATAATTCTGTACATAGAAATGCCCGTAACCATTCTATCACCCAGTATTGGGTGTTCAGTAAACTAGTACTCTACGCAAGTACGTCCGTAGAATGCAGCGCGACTGTGAATGGCACTATGTATGAAACTAGAGGCGCAGTCTCCATAGATCTTCGTAGAGGACACTAAAGAACGAACATAGCCTGGTCCCCTCTCTGTTATATACTGCGCAAAGGTATGACACAAGCACATTTGGGATTTTTTCCTTTCATCCAATGATATCCATCGGAAATCCCAACATTGCAGTATCTCGCGTTTACCGAAGGGGATTTCCAGAGTTAAGTCCCACACTTCATAAGAATTCCCGTGCGGCGATTTCTATTACGGAATCAGGTGATTTTTTTTATGGGGGTGGGGGGTGGGGGTGGGGGGGGGCGAAACCACCACTCCCACCCTGACCACTGCTTGTGCATGCCTTTAAAATACCTGTATCGAGCGACATTGTGGGGCACTTCTTTAACTGGACGGTTAATGTAGAGACCGGTGCATGTGTGTAATTGTTTTTATTTATTTATTTATTTATTGCAGAAAAGTGGGGAGGGGGGGGGGGTAATCCTTTAGAAACAAATTTTGCGACGGCGATGGTAAGTTGACGACAGATGTGGCAAAAAGTGTGGATAGTTTATCCCCTCCCTCCCCACCACCTCCCCCACCTACATACATGTATACCTACGTTAACATGGTAGGAGGTTATTATTATTTTACGCAGACCATGGTTTGTCAGTTTTTCAGTCTAAAACCTATTCACAAATTTTGCTGAAAATTCCAGGATAAGGCCAAGACAGGGATTCAGGAGGGAAAGAGGTTTTGGATCTCCCCTTGTCATACAGTGTACTGTATGTTTTCTTTCTCAGTAATGGACATTTTCTGGTGGAGATTTTCGCTCTTGCAGTGTCATCTAGTTCCATCTTTTCTTCTTCCCAGATATATATACTCTGTGTTTTATATTTACCATATATCATGTTATCCATATGCGGCATACATATACGACTATGCAGTATTTGGAATATCGAGGCTAATGACTCTGAACCAAATATCACACGCAGGCGCGCGCCCGCGCGCGCGCGCGCACACACACACACACACAGAGAGAGAGAGAGAGAGAGGACATGGGGCGAGAGGCAATGGATTGGTGAATGTATACCTTATACATGTACTTGTAGTCGACTCTAAGTTGTATAAAAAAACTGTACTTATTTCCATTTTCATTTCAACAAATTATATCTGCACAAAATTATAGTACAAATTACCAAGAAAGGTTATCCCACTATACTTGCTTCTTCCACTCCTATATATTACTCTGTGAATTATTTCAGTTGACTGTGAGAATGACATCACAAAGAGCCACGGGAACTGAAAGAAAGGGTGAGGAGAACGCCCCGTCCACATCACAAAGTGTAAGACCAAAGAGAAGACGAAATGGGTCCAATAACGGGACTGGCAGAATACCTCATAATAATGGTGGGCAGCTTCATGAAAATGCTCCTTCATTTTTATACCAGTACCAGCCCGGATACACCCCTCCTCCTGTACAAGTCCAAGATGGTCTCAGCGACGGTACTTTTCCCTCGGTCTGTTTCTTTCTCTCTCTTTGTTTCTCTTTCCGTCTTTCCCCAGTGTCTTTTTCTTTTCCTTTCCTACCTCCGTTTATAATCCCACTTTTCCTTCCTTTCCCCTTCCCTCTCTCATTGCTCTCTCTTTCTCCCTCTCTCTCATCGAAAGGACATAGATGATCAAAAACACTGAGTGCAAAACTAAATGAAGAGCAGTATTAATATATATTAATTGTTTCTCCAGTTGTGACAGAAAAAAAAATTATACATCATATTAAGCTTGAAATAGGTGTTATCGAAGTAATTTATCTTTAACGGTTCATTTGAAACGCCTATAAATATAGAAATGATCGCCTAAACCAACATTTTATTTATGTATTCAGAAGAAAATGTTGTAAATATAGAAGAAGGCCTGAGGTTAAGAGAGGTCGTAGACGAGAGCCAAGCAGAACGCCAAGGCCAAAGTAAGCATTTGTCAAATCTACATTCTTGGAAACTTATTGCCAACACTACTGGGGTGTTTGGTAACTGATAAAATTATTCGTACAGGACTAGTATCCAGGAAGAATTATGAAGGGGCGTTTTAATGAATTCTCTTCTGGTCACCTTGACTAATTTCGACGCGAAAAAAATCCCCCATATTCGCAAGAAGAAGCGAAAGGAAGGGAATTTTATTAGTTGCCATGTGTGAAAACCGCAACTGTTCATTAAAGAGTCAACAAATCTTGGGCACGATCTCACCCCTCAGCTGACGGTCTTTGATCTCATATCCTAATATACCCAAAGCACCATTCACAGGTGTTTGTAGTTTACTTGAAACTAGCCGTATTCATAACCCCATGGTGATGGCAGAGTGATGAGTGTCCTCTCAAACTCAAAGTGGTTTTATGCAACTAATTCTGTAATCGCTACTCATATCATCATATTATATTATATTATATTATATTATATTATATTATATTATATTAAATTTTCCGTACCATGATGAACTTTGTTAAATGTCAATGTTTAATTTTATTGTCATTAAGCAGTATATTCTTGTTTTCTAACAGAGCAGGATATGACTTTGATCTATTTTTTGAAAATCAGAGTTCAATTTTATGAACATGTCCGTATTTCAGACCCGGGCAATGGTGAGGACACGCGGGAGAGAGCACTTTTAGAAAATGGGAACAATAATGAGGATGTTGAGCGAAGATTGGAAGGCGACGGTGATGTTTATTATGATATACAAAGAAAAAGGGCCCGTCATGACTAAATGCGTGTTTTGGGTTCACAAAACAGCTATAGCCCCAAGATTAGTCTTCACATTAAGTCAACAATTTGAACTCGTTTAGTTCAAGATAAACTTACAGTGGTCCACTTAAATAAGCTAAATTATTACAGACACAATATTTTTATTGGGCCAGTACTAATTTATTGTCGCTGTATTGTTGTGTTAAAGAGTTCAAAAGATCGGTCTTAAAGATCAGACCACGGATATAGTTCTTGTGAGGCAGACCCTTACTTGATGTTGCTATGTCAACCACACGTCTGATCGCACCCAACATCGTCAACGACCGAAAATGCGAACAAGAGAGGGATTGTGATAAGAAACCATGACTTTTCTCCTGACACATGTGGATGTGGTTATTTTACATTCCTGGATGTTAAGGTCATGTCTCATTCAAACTGCTCAATTTCAAAGTGCAGCTATCGTTAAGTGTTGAAACATACTTATGCAATCACAATGCAATACGACGGTCGTGCTTTTCATGGACATTACTCCATACGGGCCACTTAGACACACCAAATCTTACTGACGTGACACTAACTACGAGTGCTGCCATTAGCCTGAGAAATGAAGCAACGACTGGGATACCTCCAATATCAGGGTGTTCATCTGCAATTCAAACCTATGCAATACAACAGGGGGTCTGTAAACACGACCTTATTACTCCACATGCCAGGGTCTTTAAATGTGGCCCTTGTTGAGGATGCAATATACACTGTACCTTGGACCTTACCTTGACCAGGGAATTATATCCGATATAATTCCCTGCCTTGACAAAGCACGCTGGGGAATTTCCAGTGTTAATTTAATAGCTTGTGTAAAGGGCGTATATAAAAGTCGATTTCAGCTCGGATACCATGCATTATGCTGGTGCACTAGTTAAAGCGGACGATGAATTCTGGAGTTTGGTGGGTATGTACAAGTATATATATATATATTTATTCACAGAGTATTGGCACGCGCTTACTTTATGGCCGATCTGGTCTATATTTAGAACTTGTAGATTGTTCTGGTCAAGAAGATCGATAATGATATCTGATGACCTCATTTATTTGAACATATTCACCATTGAATTTAGATTCAGTCTACATACTCATCTTCATTTATTTATTATTTATTTAAGAAATGTAGCGCTGAGAATAACCCAAGTCCGTGTCGTGGATATTATAATCTATGGTTTTTAATTTTTGTTACTATTAAATTTTACTTAAATGTATTAACTGCGTGAAGGAAGTATTTGAATTAGCATTTAATTATATATATATTTGTTTTCACTGTAAGAAATACGAAATACGAAAATCCTAATTCTATTATACGGTAAATCTCCCGAAAATGCATTAATTGAGGTTAAACTGCTCTGAAATGGAAAAAACACATTGTGTATAAGAAGCATGACTCACTATTTTTTCTGCGTGACGGTAAAAAATAATGTGTCTGTCAAGGATCATTATTAAGAGCTTTATTTTAAGCCATAGGGGAAATATTCCAGTGAGCATGTGGGGTTTTGCGTGATGGAAAATTCCGTCATAAAATAACCAACGCGCAATAGGGGGTGGGATTCCCCTTTTCTAAATATAGCAAGTTGTTATTTTGCTGAGAAATCCATATTTAATTCCTGTTCAAATTCAATTGCCCCTTGTGATCAATGCATAAATATTTAATGAAAGTTTGGTGATTTTTGATAAAAACATGAGATTATCTCAATGTGAGGCTTACTCACTTAATATTCAGCTCCTGCGGAGTTTTGGACCATCCACAGAGTAATAACGAAAGAATAATGAAGCTATGTAATGAACTGTATAGGCCTATTCAAACGCACAATGAATATGGAAATCCGCCAGCCACTTACTAAATGGCTCTCCTTCCATTAAATATAATAAAACGCTGGCCTGAGAGGTAAATTTTAACAACGAATACTACTCATAAGTGACATCGTCGAAAATCAAGGACAGGATAGGCCTAATCAGATAAAAATACCCCCAAAAAATCCTGATGCCACTTAAAAGTTCTTCTGGGAAGCGAAAGGAAGGGAATTTTTATTTGTTGTCATGTGTGAAAACCGCAACTGTTCATTAAAGAGTCAACTAATCTTGGGTACGATCTCACTCATCAGCTGACGGTCTTTGGTTTCATATCCTCATATGCCCAAGGCACACGATTGACGCTATAAATTTATAAAGAGAACCAACCTGGGGATATCGATATTTTTACCTTAATCATACTCTAATCTCGTTGTCAAAATCATGATCTATTAACCCGTGCTTAAGTGTACATGTAGCTCAGCCAAGCAGGTCTTATATCTAATTTCATTTCCTTCCTTCTTTGTTTCTTCCGACATTTTGCAACTCGATGTGTTCTAAATTTTTTGAGTAATTTCTTTAATGGAGACTTTCCAAGAAAAAATATGACTGGAAACCGGACACATGCACAGATCGCAAATTTCTCAACGGTATTGGTTAGGTTACATATAGGTGAATGATGGAAAATTGTGAAATTACCAGAGAATAAATTATTTTCTATATTAAGAAATAATGTCTTTTTATAAAGATTAAAAGATCATCTTGGACCAGTTTTAAAAAATACAATGAAAGAGACTTCGCGGAATCCGAAAATTGATTATGCTGGTCTAATATCGAATATTAATTTGGTAAGTTAAAATACAGACCACTGATATCAATATCAACTTATCAACAATAAGACGTTTGGAGAAAAACTAATTTGTATAAGCAGCCTCGTACGAATGCAATCACTTAATTACCATCAGGACTAAGAAACGCAGAGCAGATGATTAAAAAAAGAACTGAAAACTTCTCTGTTTAAACAAATTAATGATTGGGCGTTTTATATTTTACAGAACATAATAATTGTACTTTTTTCTTTACTTTTCACACCATTGTTTTTTAATTAAAACAATTCTTTAACTTTGTATTTTAATTATTAAGTGTAGTGAACATATACATGTATTATATGGATTTTAGATTCTAAATAGATTAATATATTATTATTTCTTTTTATTTTTTGGTGCAGTAGTAGTAGTGGCGAGAGAAGGAGGGAGACAGGCAGGGAACAAACCGTTGTTTGAAGGAATATTTCATGTACGGAAAACTTTCTTAAATTTCTAAGTCGTAAAATATTTAATGCACATTTTTACTGCTTGTAAATGGCACTCGGTCTTTCGGCGTATGAAGATACTAAACTGAAGCACAGAGGAGGAAGAAGGAACACAGAAAAGGAGTACCAGTTTGAAGTCGGGCGTTTACTGTCTTACAAGGATTTGTCGTCTGCTGTAACTAGCGCATCACCTACACGCCTCGCGAAAGCAGGGTTCTTTTATATGGGAAGAGGGGAAGAGGTGCGCTGTTATAGCTGTCGTGTAGTGATAAAAGACTGGAAGATCGGAGACAATCCTTTTAAGAAACACTCAGCGCTATCTCCTCATTGTTTACATATACTTGGACAAGATGAAAACAACGTCCCGATTATGGCACCAACCGATAACAAAACGACTTCATCCACACAGCAGATACGCGCTGTAGCTGATGCACTAGACAGCAGGCGGCCATTGTCTTCTCTAACGCAATCCACAACACAATCCCGATTTCAAACAAGACGCACAGACTTAGATGAGCCAGACAACGCCGCCGCGGCTGCTAACAATACTACGCCAATAAGTAGACAGTCTCCAAGTCCAGTTCCTCTCCAGAGTCATCTTAACCATGAAGACAGCTCTCATGCTGATTCTATGCGAGACGAACTTACAAGACTGGCGACTTTTCAAAGGTGAGTAATAATGTCTCGCTTTGCTACAAAATCCATCAACATTTATTAAATATCAAGCGGGTTTTTTTTTTCTCCATCGAGATGGTCTCCACCTGATTCGGCCTTTTTTTCTAAACTATGCCTGCTTTCTTGCTAAGCTATGAAGGGCAATTATGCAAGTTTGGGGTCTGCGAAAAAGATTCACTCCAAAGGTTCACTCCCATGTCATTGAATCACCTATAGCACTTTCTGACGGTTATTGCCGCTGGACTTGCCTTTGCATGCACGATAAGATAGCGGATATATTATTAATAAAGTGAGTAATTTTCATACTGATCTCGATATTATAGACTATTCTACAGCAGAGATGCGGATGAGAGGAAGATGGAGAGAAGGAGAATTATTTTAAATTGAAATTAGTATTATATACAGGATGCCTTTGCTTTACTTACATGTATGTCTTAATATTTATAAGCAAGAAATAAGGCCTTATGCTTTTTCTGAATATAACTCATCCTAATGATTAATTCTCAGTTCTAACACTATAAGGACATATCGATGTTTTCTATATATAAATCATTCTCCGAAATCTTTTACCATTTTATTTCAAAGTGTTGGTATAATTCTAATTTTAAAACCCCGTTTACCACATGCCTAGCTTATTGCAATTTTTTAATATATTTTTGTATACTTGGTTTTACATATATTGATGATTCATAACAAATGCGGGTAGATGTGAAACAAATAAATATTTTAGAGATGTTTCAATCTAGTCTTTCATAAATAATAATTTTAAGTCATCTTTCAAAAATAATCTCTTCATTTAAAAGTAACCCTTTTGATTTATCAAGTTCCTGTTGATTTTCAATTTCGCGATTTAACCCCTATATTCCTTTAATTCTAGTTTTCCCACTACGTGTCCCGTTCGACCGGCAGACCTCGCTCGAGCCGGCTTCTTCTACGTGAACGTTGAGGACATGGTGAAGTGCGCCTTCTGTGACGGAATGATCAGAAACTGGGAGAGGGGGGACCGCGCCTTTGACAAACACGCCAGACACTTCCCTAATTGCTCCTTCGTACAACAGAGCCAGCGTAATATAGAGTCTAACAATCGCCCACATTTTAGCTCAAGTAATTTTTCTTATAACTTAGATAGAGGTGTATCAACCCAAAATAATGTTACTAGAAATTCTCAAAGCAGCGTCCCTGGTTCAGAGAACGGTTCTCGTGGTTTTCAAAGAGGTATAATTTTAGATAATCTGATAGAAGATAATCCCATAGTAACGGACAGACCAAAACATCCAGAATATGCTTTAGAACAGAACAGGATAAACACCTTCCGCACGTGGCCCATAGATAAGAAACAAACGCCGAGAGAATTAGCTACATCCGGGTTCTTTTATGCAGGGTTTGGGGACAATGTAAAATGTTTCTTCTGTAGCGGAGGTCTTAGAAACTGGGAACCCCAGGATGACGTATGGACTGAGCATGCGCGATGGTTTCCTAGGTGTGGGTTTGTTAAACAATGCAAGGGTGTAGCGTTCATTAGGGGAGTGGCTCAGCAGAATGCAAATAATGGTAGTTCATTTCACGTAGAAGCGCGCGAGATAAAGGCTAGGCTAGACACACCCGCTGCTCAGAAAGTTATTGAGATGGGGTACTCACGTGACTTGGTGAGAAAAACGATAGAAAAGCGTCTGAGAACCACGGGAGACGATTTCCCCAATTTGCAAACTTTCATAGAAGGTTTATTAGACATTGAGGAGGAAGAGAAGAGGGCGGCGCAAAATAGTCAGCAAAACGAAAGTGTAGGCGCTTCAGCTAATCAAACCTCTAACCAAAATTCCGCTAAAAACAGGAAGAAGACAGAAAAGCCCAAAAATGTAAGCCCTAAAGCCCCAAATAAAGAAAAGGAGAGTCCCGCTACAGCAGACAAGATAAGAAAGGAAAACGCTGAGTTAAAAGACCAGAGAATGTGCAAGGTATGCATGGATGATGACTCGTCTGTTGTTCTGTTGCCGTGTGCCCACCTCGTGTGTTGTACCACGTGCGCGCCCGCACTTTCCAATTGTCCCATCTGCAGGAGTGCTATTCGTGGCACCGTGAAGGCGTTTTTGGCATGATCAAAGTATTCAAATTTTACATCTTACATTTATCATTGAAGCCATTTGTTGGACTTTTGATTTCCAAAATATCTCAAGGTTGAATTATTTAGATTTATTTTGATAACCCTATATCCCGTATTTTAGACAAACCACTTAAAACGGAACAGTTTGAAGCTAAAGTAGACGGTACTTTTTCGCTAAATTATCAACAATTGATTTAATTTGTCTGCAAATGCATTACCAGAATTTGAATATATTTATGTATATTCACTTAATTACAGTTCTTGTTATTTCGAATTGGACTGTCAAGCCCACCTGACGAGTTCACAAGAACGAAACACACGTGGTAACGTCATCACTCACCACCGCACGCGGCAACTTGACAACATGTGCATTGTCACTTAGCAACAATATTGTGTCGTGGGTAACATCTGTACAGATCCATCCTTTCTACATTTTTTTTTCGGTCCAGAACTGCTGCTTTTCATCATTGCAGTTATCGATTAGGATCAGTTATTGATATAGTTAAAGTCAACGTTTCATGTTAAACTTGTCTGTTGTGGCAATAGTAGTAAGTTTGACAGTAAAAGGGAAAGGTGAAAATGTTCCTTTTTTTTGTGAAATAAGTCATCTATTATAAAGTATTTTCCATTCTCTCCTCTTCATCACCAAAAGCAACATCTTTCCGAATTTAATATCATTAACCCAGTTACCGATACAAGAAAAGCAAAAGCAACATATATTGTTAAAGTATTTAGTATATTGATGGAGATTTATACATATATGTAGGCCTGACACAGAGGAAAAGGTCCATCCACACATATATTATATACATTATTCTATTCACACTAAGGAAGAGAGCGTTCCAGAACTTGATAAAGCACCGACAACGTACATAAATATAGGACCTATTTGTTATTTTATAAACAGCATATATTTTTCTACAGTAGGTGAGGGAGTGTGCTCCTGTAAAAGGAAAAAGTTCAATAATACTCATGGCGTACATGCCACTGACCAAGTGTGGAATTTAGGTCATATTTTTCCTAATAATGCCAAAACACAGTATTAACACACCTGTTAAGATGAGAATCACGTTTTTCAACAGTGATAGAATATTTCTGTTTAAAGCCATTCGACACATGATGTTTGTGTATTACGTGGGATATGGTTTATTATTTTCAAACTTGTCACTTCAAATATTATCAATGCAGAACAATATTTTTGTTTTATCCAAATTGCGGCTTGAAAGATTTATATTTTCTTAAGATATAGCTGGTATATTATGTTTAACGTCCAAGTCATTTAAATACGTATATTTTTAAAATATGTATAAGCATCTTGTATAATTAGCATGTCTTTCAAATCCAATTGTTTATACATTATCAAAATATTAATTGTAATTACTGACAGACTCTCATGATAAAATACGTGTATTTACATTCTAAACCATTCGGCACATGCTAATTTTTTCATAATTGTCACTTTATATACAGTTATTATCAATGCAAAAAAGTCATGCCATTTACAAAAAGGAAAGCAGACATAGTATCTTATTTATTTGCTTTATCCAAACAAAAATTGTGTATGTTTTAAATCCTCTTTTATTCAATATAACCTTTAAAAAATATATATGATATATTTTTTTAAAGTTCGAACACTTTAATCACATAGATAATCTTGATTAGATAAGTGATAAGCATGATTTTTTTAATATTTACGTTTTATGTGGTATAAAATATCTAGTTTTGAATTTTTAATAAAGCATTTTACTGAAATACATGGGTCTACATTTAAATTATTTGGTTATACAATGATTGTATCTAATGTGGGATATCATTATTACTTTTAAATATGTCATTTAAATCATTGAAATGTTGTCAATGCAACAAATGTTTACATGTATGTTTTTATGTTCATAATTCATAATGCGTGTTTACAAATAAGTCATAAGAAAACTAGACTCACTTTTTACACGAAAGGATGTATGACGACTATTTTTTCTGTGTTTTAATGAGTACTTTAGGAATACTATGTTTGGATTGTAATCACTTTTAATTAAAACTTTAATTCAAACTAACTTGATGTGTACCTTTGCATGATTGTGAAACTGTCATTATAAATTGGCTATTTGCTTTTTTCTTTTAAATGGCAAATTTTATATGTTTTTATATCAAAATAAATATTTTTTTATATTAAAATCTGCGTCTTTTGTACCCCGCAATGTTTGCAAAGCGAATTTAATTTATGTTGACACAAGTAACGAGAATAATGTGATGTGAACCATTTTGAAGTTTAAAATTGTTAATTGCTTTATTTGTAGATGTCTACCATTTTAAGTGTTCAAGAGGTAATTGCAAATGAAAGTAAAGGCAATGAAAGGTGGGCAATAGTTCTATTTATTAAATGCTCGAATAATATTTACTGCAACTGACATTCTTGCAGTAATCAGGGAGTGAAAAAGATAGGTACTTTCTTTAAAGAAAATCGATAGTTGTATTTGTCATGGCAAAATAACACTAAATTACCGCATTTAAATGCAAAACATTCGGTAATGAATGAGAAAAAAGCGCCAACATAAGAACAAAATGATCAGTTTACAGATCATAAATTTTTGCAAGAAATCAGTTGATCAATGAAAGTATTGATGAAATTCTGCATCTTATCCTAATACAAAAGTTAACATTGATACTTTGTACATGTAGTCAGTGACGATACGGGTACCAGACTGAGGGCAGCGTTTCTCCACTGCACTTTTTTCAACTGATGCGAAGTCTCATACACCTGGAACCGGTTGAGATGACATTGCGTACAACACGTGTCACAACAAACGCATTCTGGACAACAACAACAAAACGTGAGTATTTTTATTCCATTGTCACCTGACACAAAATCACATGACTTAACTAGCAGGTAAAAAAACGAGACGTCAAACGATCGTCAATTCATTACTTACGGTTTTTCTGTGCCATATTTTTTCTTGTATATAGTGCTTTAAGTGAGATACATGTACAGTATAGTCCAATGTTCGTTCTTATGGGATCATTAAACAAGCGTAAAAGTGGTTATTAGAATGGGAATTCACCCATAACACCAGCAACGCTTTGTTAGCGAGTTATTTCAACTCAATAATTTCGAAAATTTAGAATTTTCTTACGATATAATGATAACGTTCCTGCGTTTGCTATATGAATCTCTGATCTTAAAGTAACCACTGTCGCAGTTACACTATAACATTATTCTCGTGATCAATAAACTTACCGGTATTTATATTATTGTTCAGTTTTGTACTATGATGTTGTTTTGAAGATTCACAAAGTTGGTATACATATAAATTATTATTATAAAATCTTGGTCATGATATGCATATAATCTATTAATTTCATTATTTTTACTACAATTACGATTGCCTTGTCAATTAATTAATTTAGAACCATGAAATTCCATGTGGTGTTGGTATAAATAAAAACATGAATCAAAATATCATTAAAAGGGTGCCCCTTTTTAGACACATCGAAGAAACATTCAACCTACATCTTGTGTGTGGCATTTATATCTTTGATGGGATCTTGACTTTCTCCGGTTGGAGGTGAAAAACATACCGTACGTGTGTAAGAAATTTACTGGTCCAGAATTCCCTAACCAATGTCAGTGTCCCCTTGACATTCACCGTGTAATAATCAGTAAGGAACAAAATGATTTTATCGTGGGTGAAACAGAAAGGGGATTCCCCTTTCCACCAACACGGTGCCAAGTTGATAAAAGGGGAGTCAGTATTGTACTTTTTTACTAATGAACTAATTCTTTCTGTTTGACACTATGATACGTTACTGCTTGGACAAATTACGAATTCGTAATATGTCCACGGTTACTGTAAAGGGGAGACAACCTTACACCTCTTTGCTTAATGTACTTAGTACAACCCGCCCACAGTCATAGGTAGTGCCACTGAGAGTGCTTTAGTCTAGCATTGTTGTCTCTTAATAAGATTCCCACTACTGATTATTACATGTACGTCCCCTACTGGTACTACGAGTGCAGGGGAGTTTTCTGATGAACATTTTGTGATAAGCGAGAAGTTAATCGTCGGTTCATGTAGCAAATATAATCTAATGCGTCGTCTAAATCAGGTAATTACCTGACTAGCACAGACCCAGGACGCAAACTACGCATCTGGTGTGTCTACGGCACTCAGTAAGTACACGTGTTCACAGCAACACTCGCTTTTTAGTTCAAATTGAAAAGCCCGCGAAAAGCTATTATTAGTCATCTATAGTACAAGTTTAAATTATTCCTTGATAACTAGAAGGCTTTGCACGTTAAACTACATCATTCTTAGATTACATGTAAGTGCATATTCTGCTTCACGCATCGTATTAGCTTGGTCGGGCCAGCTCTGCATTTAGATTGGCACTGAAGTGCAATCAGTGGAATCAACTTAATCAGCAAGTTAGTTCATCACGATAGTTTATTACCCCCTAGCCTTTGTCAGACAATTAAGATGATTCCACAGATTGTAATTTAACTAGAATCCCATTCAGACTTGGGCCGTCCCAGCTAGTACATTTTTCTCATTTTAACTCCTCGCACACACAATGTATTATATGTCGAGATGACAGTTTAATGTGATCCAAACGTGTTTTGTACACCAAGGACGTGAGCATGCTGGGGGGGGGGGGGGGGGGGGGGGTGCTTTGGTGTCAGAGATTAATGATAAATAATGTGAAGGTTTTTTTTGAAAAGTATTAACTTTAACCATTCCTCATTTCCATTACATCTTGGATATAATAACGAAACATACCGCGCTTCAAGTCCCTTTGTAATTTTGTTCATGATTACATGTAGAAGTCTTGCATATTTCATGTAATCGGCGTCCAGGTGAGCACCACAGGTGCGGTAAACAACTTGGTTGCGTGCATTTAATGCTTTCATCCTCTTTTTCCGAAGCATTTTTCTAAGTTTAATTCCCTGCACACATAGTATTTTATGTGACAATTTAAGGTAATCCAGACATGTCTGAAAAAGTCCCAAAGTCGTATCTTTATCATGCTCAGAACCTTATCTCTATCCTGACGTAAACACGATAAAACCAGCAAATGAAAGTTGAGCTGTACATAATATCATTGTTGCCCTCTGAGTCTTGGAACCTCGAAAGATCCGGGTTATGGCATTTCGCAAATTTTAATGGAAGATAAAATCGTCTTTATTTTACAAAAAAAAAAAAAAAAAAAAAAAAAAAAAAAAAAAAAAAAAAATCACTAAATAAATGATAAGGGTTACATTTTGAACCAAACTGAATTTTGCACGACTTTTCTTAATGATTTGTTCTACTTTAAAGGTACAAAGTGCACATTTTAAGTACACATTCAATTAACAATCACATTTCTGTTTTACTTGTCTCAGGCCAATTAAATTCTATATAACAAATGTCTTGGATTTATCATCTCTCGACGGATTTATCATATTTCGACCCAAAAATCAGATACTGAAGTGATGACAAAATTTGAAGGACCCACTTTTAACCATTGTTAAGGACTTAAATGTAGCCAAAGTGTAATGAAGTTAGGGCGATAGCCAAAAAAAGGAGGATTAAAGGGAGAAGTGTTATAAAATTAGCGAGTACCGTTCACCTCAGGAAAAATTTTTATGAGTGTATGAGTCTTCACCGAAAATCTGACACCAAAATCCTTAAAGTAACAATTATGTATATCTTTGTATTGAACAAAAATCTGATAAACCGACACTGCACGTGCACGCTACATGTATACGCAGAAGTCGTTCCTGTAGTGACTCCGACAATTAGTAAAGCATGTAATCAATAACTACATGTACCTTGATATTGCATACAACAATTGAAAAATTACACGATACATACTTCATTAATGTATTAATTTTTATAGCATGAATGACGTCCCTTGGCCTCAGAGCTTACGCAGCCTCCAAGCAAAGTGATAGAGGAGACCACAATGAGTACAAGTTTGAGGTCGGGCGTTTGCTCTCCTTTAAGACCTGGCCGTCTGCTTCAATTAGTGCGTCACCTACACGACTCGCCAAAGCAGGGCTCTTTTATATGGGAAGAGGGGATGAAGTGCGCTGTTATAGCTGTAACGTACTGATAAAAGACTGGGAGATAAGAGACAACCCTTTTCAGAAACACTCAGCGCTATCTCCCAATTGTTTACATATACTTGGGCAAGATGAAAACAACGTACCGATTACTGCATCGACCGTTGACGAAACCACTTCATCCACGAAGCCGATAAGCGCTGTAGCTGATGCACTAGGCAGCAGGCGGCCGCTGTCTTCTCTAACTCAATTCACAACACAATCCCGATCTCAACCAAGAAGTACAGGCCTGGATGAACCAGACAACGCGGCTACTAACAATACTACGCCAATAAGTAGACAGTCTTCAAGGCCAGTTCCTCTCCAGAGTCACCTTAACCATCAAGACAGCTCTCATACTGATTCTATGCGAGACGAACTTACACGACTGGCCACTTTTCAAAGGTGAGTAATAATGTCTCTCTCTGCAACAAAATCCTTCAACATTTAATGAAAATAAAGCTGACACACCTGAAAGTTCTCGCCATCGAGACAGTCTTCATCTGATTCAGTCTTTTTTTGCCAAACGATGCCTGCTTCCTTGCTGAGATATGAAGGGCGATGATGCAAGTTTGGGATCTTCGAAACGATTCACTCCACAGATTTATTCCTAAACCATTGGATCACCTACAGCAATTAGCATTTTAGACAGATATTCCTGCTGGACTTGCCTTTGTATGCGCGTTAAAGTAACGGATATATTATTAATAAAGTGAGTATTTGTCATTCTGATCTCGATATTATAGACGACTCTACAGAAGAGATGCGGATGAGAGGAAGGTGGAGAGAAGTGGATTTTTAAAAATTGAAATTAGTATTATGTAAAGGGTCCCTTTGCTTTAATTACATGTATGTCCTAATATTTATAAGCAAGAAATAAGGCCTTGTGCTTTTCTGAATATCACTTATCCTAATGATTAATTCTCAGTTCTAACACTATTAGGAAAAATGTTTTCGACATACAATTTTTTTCTCCGAAATCTTTCACCATTATATTTAATGCTGTTGATATAATTATAATTTTAAAACCCCGTTTACCACATGCCTAGCTGGGGAAAAACCTGTGCAATTATTGCAAAATTTTAATATATTTTTGTATACTTGGTTATATATTTATTGATAATTCATAGCGAATGCGAGTAGATGTAAAGCAAATAAATGTTTTAGGGTTGTTTCATCGCTTTCTTCATTTTCAATTTTGCCATTTTAAACCCTATATTCATTTAATTCCAGTTTTCCAACCACGTGCCCTGTTAGACCGGCAGATCTCGCTAGAGCCGGCTTCTTCTACGTGAACGTTGACGACATGGTGAAGTGCGCCTTCTGTGACGGAATGATCAGAAACTGGGAGAGGGGGGACCGCGCCTTTGACGAACACGCCAGACACTTCCCTAATTGCTCCTTCGTACAACAGAGCCAGCGTAATATAGAGTCTAACAATCGCCCTCATTTTAGCTCAAGTAATTTTTCTTATAACTTAGATAGAGGTGTATCAACCCAAAATAATGTTACTAGAAATTCTCAAAGCAGCGTCCCTGGTTCAGAGAACGGTTCTCGTGGTTTTCAAAGAGGTATAATTTTAGATAATCTGATAGAAGATAATCCCATAGTAACGGACAGACCAAAACATCCAGAATATGCTTTAGAACAGAACAGGATAAACACCTTCCGCACGTGGCCCATAGATAAGAAACAAACGCCGAGAGAATTAGCTACATCCGGGTTCTTTTATGCAGGGTTTGGGGACAATGTAAAATGTTTCTTCTGTAGCGGAGGTCTTAGAAACTGGGAACCCCAGGATGACGTATGGACTGAGCATGCGCGATGGTTTCCTAGGTGTGGGTTTGTTAAACAATGCAAGGGTGTAGCGTTCATTAGGGGAGTGGCTCAGCAGAATACAAATAATGGTAGTTCATTTCACGTAGAAGCGCGCGAGATAAAGGCTAGGCTAGACACACCCTCTGCTCAGAAAGTTATTGAGATGGGGTACTCACGTGACTTGGTGAGAAAAACGATAGAAAAGCGTCTGAGAACCACGGGGGACGATTTCCCCAATTTGCAAACTTTTATAGAAGCTTTATTAGACATTGAAGAGGAAGAGAAGAGGGCGGCGCAAAATAGTCAGCAAAACGAAAGTATAGGCGCTTCAGCTAATCAAACCTCTAACCAAAATTCCGCTAAAAACAAGAAAAAGACAGAAAAGCCCAAAAATGTAAGCGCTAAAGCCCAAAATAAAGAAAAGGAGAGTCCCGCTACAGCAGACAAGATAAGAAAGGAAAACGCTGAGTTAAAAGACCAGAGAATGTGCAAGGTATGCATGGATGATGACTCGTCTGTTGTTCTGTTGCCGTGTGCCCACCTCGTGTGTTGTACCACGTGCGCACCCGCACTTTCCAATTGTCCCATCTGCAGGAGTGCTATTCGTGGCACCGTGAAGGCGTTTTTGGCATGATCAAAGTATTCAAATTTTACATCTTACATTTATCATTCAAGCCATTCGTTGGACTTTTGATTTCCAAAATATCTCAAGGTTGAATTATTTAGATTTATTTCGATAACCCTATATCCCGTATTTTAGACAAACCACTTGAAAAGGCCCCGACAATTTACATATGTATTTGTAATTTTATAAACTACATCTTTATACAGTAGTTGAAGGAGTGTTTTCCTGAAAGCTGGTCTAAGGAAACAGTTCGGTAATGCTCATGGCACAAATAATGTGCATATGCCACTGACCCAGTGTGGGATATAGTTCATATTTATTTAAATAATGTCTATACACAAACAATATTGCAGTATTAACACACCTGTTCAGGTGAGCATCATGTTTTTCAAAAGTGATAGAATATTTACGTTTAAAGCATGATGGGCTCATGATGTTTTACGTGGGATATGGTTTATATTTTCATAATTGTGATTTCATATACGCCTGTAGTTAATGTCAATGCAAGCCATTTTAGCCTTTTTAAAATTTCGATATCTATATTTTTAGTCCGAATACTTTAATCATATATATATATATATATATACTGGATATACATTTTACTGGAATGCATGTATCTACATTTAAACAATTTGGTATTAGTGTCGGACATCATTATTGCTTTGGAATATGTCATTTGAGTCACTGAAATATTGTCAATGCAACAAATGTTAATACGTTCGTTTTTATGTACATTGTTTTATAATATGTGTATAAGTCAGGAGATATAGACTTACTTTTTTATTTGTAAGGGTGTATGGCGTTTGTGACTAGAAGTAGTTTTATGTGTGTTAAATGAGTGGTTTGGGTATATTAAGTGTTTGGATTGTAATCACACTAAATAAGATTTCATAGTATGGCCACACTTTTTTATTTTTATGGATGACATCCTCTGGGTACCCCAAAATCGGTGCGAGAGCAGACAACGAAAAAAAAAAAAAAAACAGTCCCAAAAAAAAAAAAAAAAAAAAAACTGCTTAAGTAAAGGATTGCTTTCAGTACACAGCTGGAAACACAAATTTAACCACAGAAACACGTATCAAACTAACAATATGTCTTTATCCATGCTCTCAAAATATTAAAGCATTGTGAATACTTCGTAGAAATGTAAAAAAAAGACACGAATTGATATACTTCATATTACCAAATCTATTTAAGGTTATTTCATGCATTCATTTGGTATAGCAATCAATAAAACAAATATCAATCAAACAGTG
>NW_019774181.1:529658-598941 GCF_001039355.2 Lingula anatina
GGGGGGGCTTTTTTTGATTTTTTTTTTTTGGAGAACGGGCGAAAATCCGTGCGCGCGCAGGATGTCATCCATAAAATTAAAAAAGTGTGGCCTATGTTTTTTTATGTGTAGCTTTGCATGATAGTGGAAATTTTAAAAATTTTGCATCTTTTAAAATTGCCAAGCAATGTTTGAAAATGTTTTCTTTTATATTGACACATGTAAAGAGAATAAATGTCATATGTACTATTTTGAATTTTGAAGTTATTAGACAAGTATAAACATATTTCTATTTGTAGATGTCTACCATTTTAGGTGTTTCAGAAACTAAAGGCAGCAAGAGTTAGACAATTGTTCATTTAACGCTCAAATCCTATTTGGTGCAAATAATATTCTTGCTCTTATTTGGGACCGAAATAAATCAGTACTTTCTTCATAGAAAATCTATATTTGTATTTTTCACAGCAAAACGGATTATATAAAATTAAATTGCCGCATTTAAATGCTAAACAGTCAATAATGAGTGAGAAAAAATAAAAACAAATGATCATTTTAAAGCATTTTTTTTGCAAGAAATCGGGTGATTAATGAAAGTATTGATAAAATTCTGTATCAAATCCTCATACAAAAGTTTAGATTGAAATCTTGTAGTCAGAGACGATACGGGTACCAGACTGACGACAGCATTGATGAAAAGAAACTCCATTTGTTCTTTATCCTTTGTAGAATACAACCGACTGCAATTGTAGTTTCTACGTTTTTCCACTGCTTTTATTTCCAGCTAATGCGAAACTCTCAGGTGTCTATTGACATTACCTTGCGTACAACACGCGTCGCAACAAATGCATTTAACCAACAACAAAACGCGAATATTTTCAGTCCATTGTCACTTGACACAACATCATGAGACTTTACTAGTAGATACAAAAAGCAGAGACGTGAAACGAACATCGGTTCATTATTACGGTATTTTTCGTGTTATATTTTTCTTGTATATATTGCTTTGAGTGAGATAATTAGCAGTAGTGGGAATCACATTGAGAGAGCAATGTTAGACTAAATTATAAGATGGTCTAGAAGGATTTGAATAGTTTCATTTTCAGCTCATTCAAACGTTGATTGAGATATGCTACCCATTAGTGAAGTTAGTAATATTGAAGTTTTTTGACAATCTTTAATCACAAGAATGTGGGTGTCTGGACCAAAAATGTTTTACATCAACGGATATGAATTATATTAAAACGCAACAATTTAAGTGGTAACACCTTACACGGCTTTTATATTATGTGTAAATAAAAACTGTTTATCAAGTGTACTAGTAGATAATGCTCGGCGGCATGTCACGTAAATTTGGAGGATGCACTGAAGTTCTGCTCATTCTAAAATTTTACAACTACTTCTCATTTTAATAACTTTAGTTAATTTATTCAATCATAGAGTACATAAAGGGATTGTGTTTAATTGGATGATAAATCAATGATTGTTTCTCTTCCAGAGGTGTACTGCATCATAAAATTCCACGTACATGTAGCTATCACAGCCCTCACACAGCATGTTATAAAGGTAAATGACCAGATAAAAGTAACCCATGTCAAACAAAAATATGTCTGATCATGAGCATAAATTTGAATTACTCTGTCTACTTACCGATCAAGTAAGGGATATTGATTTGTTATTGTCTCACCGTTTATAAATTAATTGAACATTTTCTTAGAAATTATTTGCCCTTTTTCCTTTTTCTCATTTCGCTAATGGCACTAACAAGTTTCGCAGAGAAACAAAATATTCTGGTAAAGAAGTATTAAAATCTTTATCCAAAGGAATGCTGTTCGATATTATGTTCAATTTACTCTGCAAACATAAGAAAACCTGGCTAACATTTTTCTGAGGACTATTGAAAAATGGTGCTAAGACTCTTGTCAAAATCCGTCGGAGGTCTTTCATGGGAAGGCGTCTGTTGTGAATGAGAGAATGTTTCCTTAAAAGACGGTTAAAGTAAATGTAAGGACTTCTACCAGAGATCGTTTTATGGGATCGGATGACTAAACATACTACGGTTGTATATTCGCTGCTGCGAAATAAAACTGCAGAAGAACGGTGGTAGACAATCTTTCGACGCAGTACTCTATTCTTTGCAACTTTGCCCTATGAAAACAAAATAAATATTTTAGGCATCTTCCTGAAAAGCGAATATGGAACTAGATCACTCTACGGAGGAATCGGATAGCTCTCCTTTGGTGACGACTTCTAAAAATGACAAAAAGTCAATGTCGTGTTGTTGTGTATTGCTTTGATTTATACTGATAGGACTAAGCATTGCAGCTATTTCAGTATTTTGCAGTTTATTCACGGGAATGTACCCTGAGTTGTTGCAGGTGCCGTGTTAATTGTGGTCATATTTTGTGTCTATGCAATGCTTTGTAGGGCGTGATATGTGACATGATTATCGAGTATACCGATAGGGATGCCTTGAAGCCTTTACTTAACGCAAACAAAATTCCAAGTTACTTTCAAACACATGAGTGTTATTTTACAGGCCAGTAGCCGGGAGGGGGGGGGAGTTCGGGGGTTCAAAAGAACCGCCCTTTTTGCTGGGAAAAGGTCCGTTCTGAGTAAAATTTTATCTTGGTACATGAAGTTTTTATGGCAAAAGGTCCACTTTTTCAGAAAAAGAACCCCCCTTTGGAACTGCTGGCTACGTGCCTGTTTTAGTTTATATTTGGAGAGTATGGAAAACGGCAACCAAGGGAAAGCAACCCCTTCAACTCTCTCACAATAGCAGCTTAATGGACAGAAACTTAAATAGATATATAAATATTAGATACAAATGAATTAAATGAAATAATAATAAAAAAACAAATGACAAGCCACTGGCTACATGTAATAATATCTGAGGCCTAACAAGGTAGACAAAATACAAACTAAATACAATTGCAGTTCCTAAGTTTTCCACTGCTTTTATTTCCATACAATGCGAACTCTCAGGCGTCTAGAATCAGCTGAGATGACCTTGCATATAACACGTGTCGCAACAAAAGCATTCCAACAACAACAAAACAGAATGCGTGAATTTTTCCAGTCCATTGTCACCTGACGCTGTATCACGTGACTTTACAAGCAGGTACTACAATCCTAGCTGATGTTCATTAACGGTATTTTGCATGTTATCAATTCCATGTATATAGTGTTTTGAGTGAGATAAGTATCAGTAGCGATCTGTGTGTGTGTCGTGATGACATAATTAAAGCCTAAATAGTCTACCAGTAGAAGGATATATGTATTTTCATCTTCAGTTTATTGATACGTTGATAGAGCTTTGCTTCCTGTTAGTGAACTTAGTTATATTGATACAATGTACTATTTGACAATCTTAAATTACTAGTTACGTGATATCAGAAATCAACACAAAATGGCTGTCTGGACCAAAAATGTTTTACATCAACGGATTTGAAATGTATTAAAACACGACAATTTAAGGGGTGACAAATTACACGGCCTGTATATTATGTGTAAATATGTAACATGAACTGTTTATCAAGCGTACTAGTAGATAATGGTCGGCCGCCTGGCGGATGCACTGAAATTCTGCTCGTTCAACCCCTGCATTATTACAATTAATTCTCATTTTAACAATTTTAGTAAATTTATTCAATTAGAGAGCATATAGAGAAAATCAGTCTGTTTTTCTGATTATCTAGCTGATGAATCAATGATTGTTTCTCTTCCAGATTAGGTGTCCTGCATCATAAATATCCACGTAGATATCACAGCCCTCACACAGCATGTTATAAAGGTAAATGGCCCAATAAAAATAACCCATGTCAAACAAAATATGTCTGATCATGACCATAAATTTAATCTACTCTGTCTACTTACCGATCAAGTAAGAGATATTGATTTATTTTTGTTTCACCGTTTATAGATTAATTAACCCTTTTCTTAGAAATTAATTGAGTTGTTTTCTTTTTTCAGATCGCTTAGGGACCTTACAAGTTTCGCAGAGATATAGCAAGGATTAAAATGATAAACACACAATATGACTAAACTAACATACCGGTAGTTGATGTTCTGATACCAGTACACTAGTCCCAGACAAAGTATTTCATATGTGGAGATAAACGATAAACAAATCCCATTCGAACAATGATGTAAAGGGGAGGCACAACTGGATATTTTACAAGGAAAAAAATTCTGGTAAAGAAGCATAAAAATCCGTACCAAAAGGACTGCTGTTACTCTGCTGTAAACATAAGAAATCTTGCAAGCATTATTTCTCAGGATTTTTGAAAAATGAAGCTAAGACTTTTGTTGGAATCCGTCGGAGGTCTTTCTTGGGAAGGCGTCTGTTGTGAATGAGAGAATGTTTCCTTAAAAAGACAGTTACAGTAAATGTAAGGACTTCTACCAGAGATCGCTTTATGGGATCGGGTGACTAAGCATACATGTACTATAGTTGTACATCCAATGCTGGGAAATAAAACTGCAATAGAACGGTGGTGGACAATCTTTCTCCACAGTACATGTACTCTATTCTTTACAGCTTTGCATTGGAGCACGTCGAGCTTAAAATAACTCTTTGAAAACAAAATAAATATTTTAGGCATCTTCCTGAAAAGCGAATATGGAACTAGATCACTGTGCGGAGGAATCGGATAGCTCTCCTTTGGTGACGACTTCTACAAGTGACAAAAAGTTAGGGTCGTGTTGTTGTGTATTGCTTGGATTTATACTGATAGGACTAAGCATTGCAGCTATAGTATGGGGGTTTATTCACGGGAGCGTTCCTTGGATGGTTGCAGGTGCCGTGTTAATAGTGGTCATAGTGTGTGTCTATGGAACGCTGCTTTGGAGGTCGTGATACATGTATGTGACATGATTATCAAGCATACCGTTTAAGAATTTACTTTACGCAGACAAAGTTATTTTTAGATACACGGGTGTTATTAAGTTCATGTCTGGAAAGAATGGACAGCAACAAACAGGGTCACGTAAACCCCTTCCCCTCTCTCGCAAAGCCAGCTAAATGGAGAGATAGAATATCTCTATTTTTTTCAGAATTGTGTAAGATTCTTGTTTGCTTTCATTCGGTATTTAATTTGAGCAGTGCTCACTTGCCAATGTTAATGGTGATATAGAGGAGAGCTCTAATGTAACACCTGGACCGCTATCGGTGAGTTGTGCAGAAGAACGACACAATATTGCTCTTATTTTCGATGCTTATTGTCAAACAAAGAATTATGAAATAAATTGACTGCTATGAGAGAGAGAGAGAAAATGAAATACTGGTGGTAGAAAGTGATCCATGTTTGAATAAACATGTAATAAAAATGAGCAAATAAAAATATTGTGAAATTATGTCGTTTTATGCTGGACAATCTAAACAGCAACTTAAGAATGCCATTATTGTTAAGTTTAATCAAATCCTTTTGCATCATTCTAGTTATTAACATTACAATATATTTTGTTCTTAATTTATACACCCTTTATAAAAACATTAAACATTGCTAATAATTTCAATTGCAGTTACCACTAAAATCAAAACATTTCACAGAGAAAAGGTACATGTATATACCCAAAAGTACATGTATTAATAATGAAAATAAATATTTTGATTGAAATTGTTTTTGATTCATAGCATAAATAACATAACAAATGTCATGATATATATAACTTATTTCAACTGTGCATAGAATAATTAATGCTAAGATGCCTCTTACCGATTATGTAGCCTACGTTTGCGTATCATCGGCCTCCGAGAACAAGGGGTACGAATTAACAACAAATGAAAATTCCCTATTTTTATATTTGTTAATTAAGACAAATAGTAACAAATGAAGAATGCTATTATTGTCTATTTTAATCAAGTGATATTGTTTCAAATCATTCAAGCCAAAAGTATAACAATTTATTCAGTAAATATAAACTATTTACAAAACCAAGCATTTCCAATTTTAACTACCACTGGCAGTTGCTAAATGATTATGTACATATTTCGCACACAATGGAAGTGATTTTCAATATTGGTATATTTCATTTGAAGATCCACTTGGTTTTCAGTGATCCTTGTCGTAACATTAACAAGTTATTTCTCGTTTGGCACAAAATGAGAAATTTACGTAATCACTTACATAATGAAGTCAAACGCATTTAATCCAGTTAAAGAATTTGATTAAAGTACATCTTACACAGCTGCAAGGACTTTTAAAACAACTACACTTTTGAAATGAGAAATAACGAAATGTACCACACATATAGAAGATAGAACCTAGAACCTGATGGTGTATCTTCTTTATTTTTTTTAACGGAGACCACAGATAGAATTCTCTAACCCTCTTATGAAATAGCAAAACGAATCTAAATTTCATGCAAGACAAATTCGAAGGAGATGTTTTTTAATGTTAATTCATCTTGTGTTTGGGATTTTTCAATAGACTCGGTACGCGGATGGGGTCACGCCGCGGGGTGCAAAGAAACCCATCATTTATAAAGTCGTGTTTTTTTCTGGGCCAATAAGAAACAAATATTATGATTCAGACCGCATCTTTCTGCTCATACTACGCTATCTAACTTTAAATAAAATTTCACAAAAGTACACTGTGGGAAGTGTCTGGCGTGTTCGTCAAAGGCTCGGTCCCCTCTCTCCCAGTTTCTGATCATTCCGTCACAGATGGCGCATTTCACCATGTCGTCAACGTTCACGTAGAAGAAGCCAGCTCGAGCGAGGTCTGCCGGTCGAACAGGGCACGTGGCGGGAAAACTGGAATTAAAGGAATATTTGGTGTAAAATCGTGAAAATAGCAAATCGATAAATCGCTAGAAACATTATTTTGGGTTCATACACCTCTTGATGTGTTGAAAGAAAAATACTTTCGTCACGTTCACGTAGAAGAAGCCAGCTCGAGCGAGGTCTGCCGGTCGAACAGGGCACGTGGCGGGAAAACTGGAATTAAAGGAATATTTGGTGTAAAATCGTGAAAATAGCAAATCGATAAATCGCTAGTAACATTATTTTGGGTTCATACACCTCTTGATATGTTGAAAGAAAAATACTTAAGTTAGACCTGAGGGTTATTGTTAGACTCTGTATTGCGCCAGCCCTGTTGTACAAAGAAGAGATGAAGGCTGTTGTCATCCTTCGCCCAAAACTCCTTATTTACTGCCTTGCATATATTCCTTTGGGTAACAAGTAAATATTCAGTGTTCAGTGACGAAATTGCTTAACATTTGTACGCATGTCATCTAACGGGTGACGTCATAATTGCGGTATAGGGGTAAAAACTGAAAAATCGGTTTCTCAAATTTCTCTTTTCCCTGACCACCCACGATCACCGTTTCAACGCAGATTTAATCACACGATTTAGTACTCCACAACCCTGTCAGCAATTTTTCCTTAAGGTCTAAGATCAGATTTTATCTTTGAAAAAGCAAAATAATGCCTTTATTTAATGAAAATCTCTCCATACCAAACATGCAAACCAAAATGACGACACGGGATTGTAGCATATACGGCCATGGGCAACTCTGCTAATTTTTGTGATAAAATCTTGTTCAGGGATAAAGTTACACCCCATACCGATTGCCATCTCTCCTCAAAATAGAAAGGTGTTAAATTGACGATTTAAGTTTTGAGTTGCCCATGCTTTTAAAAACATTGCAATATACACGTCGATATTTTATATTTTTTCAGGTGCAGGAAAAAGCTCATTTTCGGTATGTGGATGATAATAAAGGGTTACAATGTCCTTAAGGAAGTGTCTGGCGTGTTCGTCAAAGGCGCGGTCCCCTCTCTCCGAGTTTCTGATCATTCCGTCACAGAAGGCACACTTCACAATTTCGTCGACGTTCACGTTAAAGTTGCCAGTGCATGACTCGAAATGTAGAATACGTTTTCTATTTTTAAAATAAAATAATGATTTAAGAAAATAACATTGCTGAAGTTACAAGAAACACGGATAAGAACGCGTGTTGTCGGAGACATTTAATAATTCATAGGCAAGTTAAGTAATAACTTTTTAATTTAAACACAAATTACTACTCTGATTATGAAACCATGAATTAAGAAGTTCATGAAGCCACTGTCTTGGTTAGATACTAAAGAGTGTAACTCTCCACATAACGTTAGAATGTACCTGAGCAAACGACGAATGAACATTAAATGATTTAAACTGGTTATTGTTGTCAGCGTTGGGATTTCCTCATAGCGATTTACACGTAAATAATATGACCACGAATCTTGAAGGTGGTATTAACCCGTTATCCAACCTAAATTTTTTTTAACGGTGTCAATTTCTAAATTTGATTCATAGCTAAATTTTGCGCGGTTCCGGACAGTGTGTTGTTATGTTGCCGTGTGCCCACCTCGTGTGTTGTACCACGTGCGCGCCCGCACTTTCCAATATTGCCCTATCTGCAGGAGTGCTATTAGTGGCACTGTAAAAGCGTTTTTGACATGATCATTATAGTGGAAAAAACCTTCCAATTTTTCAACTTACACATTACTTACGAAAATTAGAAACATTGCATAGTAATGCAAGAAATTATATTATATATTTTGCAGCATTTTAAAGAGTGCAATATAACATACACTGTACTAGATGACTGTTTAAGTACCTATTGGACGTTTTAAATTGGTCTTATACTCAATAGTTGTTTAATAATGGACACGATATGTCATTCCCACGATAAAATGATACAAGCCAATCACTTAAGCCGCAATGGTAAAATATTCAAGAGGAATGGACGGGATTTAGGTAATGGAGGTAACATATACACGAGTACTCCAAGTGACATTACATATGTTCACAACACTTACCCTTTGAAGGTCCCGAGTCTCGTTATTTCATTCTTCATGTCTAAGCCTTTTGAGTTGAAATCACGGTAGAGCTGGTTTGGTACAGCAGGCGAGACTTCAGCCTCACGGCACGCGTGCTGTGTAGATGATGCCGCTCTGTTTATGGTCGGTGCAGTAATCGGGACGTTATTTACATCTTTACCAAGTACATGTAAACAAAGTGGAGATAGCGCTGCGTGTTTTGTAAAAGGGTTGTCTCCAATCTCCCAGTCTTTTATCACTACGTTACAGCTATAACAGCACGTTTCTTCCGCCTTTCCAATATAATAGAATCCTGCTCTCGCGAGGCATGAAGGTGACGCGTTTGTGGCAGCAGACGGCCATGTCTTAAAAGAAAGTAAACGCCCCACCTCAAACTTGTACTCCTTGCGGTCTCCTCTTTCACTTAGCTTGGAGGCTGTGTAACATTGGACTTTTTTCAAATGAAACTATAAAATGCGTTTTACAACTTATCGTATAATCGTCTTGTAGATTTATGTACGACGATAGTCTAGTGTACATGTGTCTCATACCATGAACACCCGTCTATTTGGTAAACCACTGCTGGAACTTCCCTTACATATGTTTATAGGGAAACAACGCAACTTGTATTTAACAAGCCCGGCATGATATTTGTTTGTTTGCTGCCTTGTTACCAGTATATTTTCACTTTTTCAGATTCCGCATCTTCGGTTTCCAAGGCCCGTATCTAATTTTAGACGTACTAGTACATGGAAAAAGGAAAATGGAAAAGGGGATCCTCCTTATTTGAATCAATTTTAGCTTGTCAGCTGCTGCGCCTACCTGTGCAGTATCCAAGTCCAGCATCTAATTTTAGACATAGCAAGTCGAGGGGATTCCCCTTATTTCTTATTTGAATAAAAACGTCGATGCATTTTTTTTGTCGAAGCTGTCTGCATACAGAACAAAACGCTGACACATCTGTTCAGGCGCCAGAAATAGCGGTGAGTTCATTGTTCATAAGAAATTATTTGCTGTGAAACTGTGACATTGTCAACATAAGGCGTCAGAGATCATAACGTATCGTGAAATCTTGAAAATATTATATTACAATGTCCGGTCCATAGGTGGAAGTACATGTAGGCCTACTACATGTACATGTAGTATTGTGGGCGAATCGACTTTCATATAATTGTTAACACCAAGGTAAATGTCATTGTGCATGCGTACATGCATGTACATGTTTTCATTTCCTTTACTTGCTATTCGATTCCTTTTAATAATAAATGAAAAGCTCACATGTCAATTCAGGTGTCTTGTGTTGGTGGGAAGGGAGATCCCCTTTTGTCTCACATCCCCTGACGACGCATTTATTTTGTTTACGGATATTCTAAAAGAATTATTGCACTGGTAATGCCAAGGGGTTTTTGTTGATGATGTCGAAACTTTTCTGGTTTTGTTTAATTTGGGTTTGTATAGTAACCATTAGATGTATGAGCAAGGGGATGTTTTGTGCAGAGTACATACAATGTAATGCTAGTCGCTGGAGGAATGCAATCTCTCTTGAAACGCACAGCACTTGGTTTAATACATGTATAACGAAAACAAAATGTTATTTTTAAAATGTGTGACTCACAATATTCCTTGTCTTCATTATACCACGCAAGGGTTATACGTCGGAGGTCTTTCTGTTGTGAATGAGAGAATGTTTCCTTAAAAAGACAGTTACAGTAAATGTAAGGACTTCTACCAGAGATCGCTTTATGGGATCGGGTGACTAAACATACATGTACTATAGTTGTATATTCAATGCTGCGAAATAAAACTGCAGTAGGACGGTGGTAGACAATCTTTCTCCACAGTTCATGTACTCTATTCTTTGCAACGTTGCATTGGAGCGCGTCGAGCTTAAATTAAACCCTTTGTAAACAACATATTTTAGATATCTTCCTGAAAGTCAAACATGGAATTAGATCACTGTGCGGAGAAATCGGATAGCTCTCCTTTGGTGACGACTTCTACAAGTGACAAAAAGTTAGGGTCGTGTTGTTGTGTATTGCTTGGTTTCATACTGATAGGACTAAGCATTGCAGCTATAGTATGGGGGTTTATTCACGGGAGCGTTCCTTGGATGGTTGCAGGTGCCGTGTTAATAGTGGTCATAGTGTGTGTCTATGGAACGCTGCTTTGGAGGTCGTGATACATGTATGTAACATGATTATCGAGCATACCGTTTAAATATTTACTTAACGCAAACAAAGTTATTTTTAGATACACGGGTGTTATTAAGTTCATGTTTGGAACGAATGGACAACAACAAACAGGGTCACGTAAACCCCGTCCACTCTCTCACAAAACCAGCTAAATGGAGAGATAGCATATCTTTATTTTTTTTTTTTCAAAATTGTGCAAGATTCCTGTTTGCTTTCCTGCGGTATTTTAATTTGAGCAGTGCTCACTTGCCAATGTAAATGGTGATATGGAGAAGAGCTCAAATGTAACACCTAGACAGCTACCGGTGTGATGTGCAGAAGAATGACACAATACTGCTCTTATTTTCGATGCTTAATTATCAAATAAATGCATCGCTATGACAGAGAGAGAGAGAGAGAGAGAGAGAGAGAGAGAATGAAATGCGGGTGGTAGAAAGTGATCCATGTTTGAATAGAGATGTAATAAAATGAGTAAATAAACAATATTGTGAAATTATCCCTTTTTTATGCTGTTTACTGGACAATCTAAACAGCAACTTAAGAATGCCATTATTGTCAAGTTTAATCAAATGCAATCGTTTTGCATCATTCTAGTTATTAACATTACAATATATTTTGTTCCTAAGTTATACACCATTTATAAAAAACATTAAACATTGGAAATAATTTCAATTGCAGTTACCACTAAAATTAACATATTTCACAGAGAATAGGTACATGTATGAACCCAATAGTACATGTAATGAAGATAAATATTTTCATTGAAATTATTTTGGTTCATAACATAAATAACATAACAAATGTCATGACATAAATAACTAATTTCAACTGCGCATAGAATAATTTATTGCTGATGAATATCAAGGTACACAGCATTTGTACATATACGGGCACTGGCACATGTAAATACAGCACTTCGAATCCTTATTCAGAGCTTGTACATGTACAAGCTACGTTATTGTTTTGATCAAAATTGGGATTACAACTTACTATAAATAAAATTTCACGAAATTAAACCGCGGGAAGAGTCTGGCATGTTCGTCAAGAGCGCGGTCCCCATCTGCAGGAGTGCTATTAGCGGCACTGTGAAAAAGTTTTTGGAATGATTAATTTAGTGGTAAATTCTTCCAATTTTACCTCTCACACATAACTAATTAAAATCAGAAACTTTGCATAGCAATGAGCAAAGGTACAATGAAACATATTTAATGACTGATGACGTTCGTGCAGAAAGTTTTATATTTGAATAATACTTACTATTTCTTGAATTACAGACTCATTTCCATAATTGAAAATAATAACCCGTTTAAAACTGTAATGGTAATATGTTTTAGATTTTTTGTGTGTGAGGAAGATGATTGAAAATATGTGTCAACGTGTTGATCTGCATGTAAATAAAAAGTCTTCGTGATGCCTTTCACTGATTTGTCCCCAAATCTATTTAGAGATTGAAATACATAGTTTACGTGACGACTTAATACTCAGTGTGTGCTCGTGCGTCTGTGCTACACTTGCATAATGTTATATTCTGAGTACACTACGGTTATTTAAAAAAGTAGTTATTCTGTATATCACGATATCACGTACATACATTTTTATTATACTATATATGGTGTATTCGCAATCTCAACAACAACAATACTCCCTCCATAAAATTCGACGTATTAGTTTAAAAATACAAGGGGAATCCCCTTTCGCTCCCGTGTGGTGTTTTTAAGTTTAGGTAAGGGTCTTGGATAGTCAGGTGGGGATTATGACTTGAAAATAAAATCAATATATTGCAGCACCATACGACAGACGTCATTAAAATTTGACTCTCTGACGGCTTTAAGTATTCCTGACACAAATTCATCAAAACATTGACTGATAATATTCGCCCAAGAGCAAAACAACATAGAGATACTTTCTCATTGTGTAAAGTTTGCTGATAAAAATACGGTTAATTGTATAAATACCTACGGTATAAACTGTAACTGTGAATGTGTTCGTGCGTGAGTGTATTTTTCTTTTATACAATAACAACAACGTTAAAAATCGTATACATACAGTACATTCCCACTTATGGTCTCCATAGATGAAAATATTCAATTAACTACTTTCTCTATTGGACACCAATCAATTAAACGATTGTAAATACAATTATTGCTTCACTACAATGATTATCAATAAAGCCTTCCATGTGAAGTCAGCGTACTGTTATGCACAGACCCAGAACTACCTGTTCGATAATTGACGCACATTTCTTCCTTTCTGCAGTGCATTATGTTATATCTGAAACAGAATATGCAACTTCAGTATCAAAGGCCAGCATCTAAATTTGGAAATCTATTCTAAGCCTACGTATTAACCTATTTATCGTTTTTGTACTTTCGGGGGATTTTTCTGTTGTTGTTTTGTTTACGTAGTTGCTTTGGTGAAGTCGCCATTCAATACGTGCACAATGGTATTGTAAGCCCAGAGAGAAAACAATGTAAGGTGTGTTGGCTAGCGCTTGTAGGTAAATACATGTATAGTCAGCCTACATTTGTGCAGCACTTGATGTTAAAAGAAACCTGCATTCATATACGCAACCCATTCTCCCCTTTCTCTCAAAAGCAGCTAAATGGACACTTAAACTAGTGGATAAGATTTCTTTCAAAATTGAGCAATAATGGCCTCTATTATATTTATTTGAGCACTTCACTTCACGACTGGCACACGGTGATATGAGAAAGTAAGAAAACTTTATTGTAACACCTTAGCAGTTATGCTGTGCTGCTCTTTTTTTATGCTGATTGACGAGAAAATGTTTACCACTTGGAGAGATGGACAGAGAGAGTGATTTTAAATATTAGGATATTTTATTTGAAAAATTCACTTGGTTCACAGCCAACATTGTGACATTTTAATTGCGCTTGGCACAAAATAACTTATTGCTAATAAATATAAAGATTTAAAGCATTTGCATATACATTACATGAAAACTGCTGTTTTAAATTAAAAATTTTTACTTAATCTCTAACATTTAAACCAGATTGAGAATTCAATTAAATTACATATTACACAACTGTGTGGTCTTTTTAAAATTACAACGACAATTTTTCAATTAAAAATAATGAAAGTTACTACAGACGATGGTACATAGACATGGGGCAGCTATATACATGACGGTGTATCTTCTTTCATTTTTTACAATGTAGACCACAGATAGAATCCCCTAACCCTCTTAATAAAGAGTTCAACTTATCCAAAATATTCATGCAAAAATCACTTCGATCAACATTAGAATGGCTAACTAACTTTGAATGAAATTTCACAAAAGCACAATTAAGGAAGTGTCTGGCGTGTTCGTCAAAGGCGTGGTCACTTCTCTCCCAGTTTCTGATCATTCCGTCACAGAAGGCACACTTAACCATGTCGTCAACATTCACGTAGAAGAAGCCGGCTCTAGCGAGGTCTTCCGGTCTAACAGGACACGTGGTTGGAAAACTGGAATAAAAGGAATAGAGGGTTTGAAATGGCAAAATTGAAAATGAAGAAAGCGAGGAAACAACCCTAAAACATTTATTTGCTTTACATCTACTCGCATTCGCTATGAATTATCAATAAATATATAACCAAGTATACAAAAATATATTAAAATTTTGCAATAATTGCATAACTTTTTTCTCAGCTAGGTAAGTGGTAAACGGGTTTTTTAATTAGAATTATATCAACAGTTTGAAATACAAAGATAAAAATGTAAAATATTTCGAAGAATGAATTATATATAAAAAACAGCGATTTTCCTTATCGTGTTAGAACTGAAAATTATTAACTAGGATAAGTGATATTCAGAAAAAAGCACAAGGCCTTATTTCTTGCTTATAAATATTAAGACATACATGTAAGTAAAGCAAAGGCACCCTGTATATAAAACTAATTACAATAAAAAAAAATTATCCTTCTCTCCATCTTCCTCTCATCCGCATCTCTTCTGTAGAGTCGTCTATAATATCGAGATCAGTATGAAAGTTACTCGCTTTATTAATAATATATTGTGCATGCCAGAAAGTGATAATTGCTAAGTCTTTCAATGACATAGGAGTGAATATTTGTAGTGATTTTTTTAGCAGATCCCCAGCTTGGATCATCCCCCTTCATAGCTCAGCAAAAAATACAGTATCAGGTGGAGACTGACTCGATGGAAAAAAATGCCGGGGAGTCAGCTTGATTTTCAATACATGTTGAAGGATTTTGTAGCAAAGCGAGACAATATTACTCACCTTTGAAAAGTCGCCAGTCTTGTAAGTTCGTCTCGCATAGAATCAGCATGAGAGCTGTCTTGATGGTTAAGATGACTCTGGAGAGGAACTGGACTTGGAGACTGTCTACTTAGTGGCGTAGTATTGTTAGCAGCCGTGGTGGCGTTGTCTGGCTCATCCAGGCCTGTACTTCTTGGTTGAGGTCGGGATTGTGTTGTGGACTGCGATAGAGAAGGCAATGGACGCCTGCTGCCTAGTACATCAGTTGCAGCGCGTATCTGCTGTGTGGATGAAGTCGTTTTGTCATCGGTCGGTGCAGTAATTGGGACGTTGTTTTCATCTTGTCCAAGTATATGTAAACAATGTGGAGATAGCGCTGAGTGTCTCTGAAAAGGATTGTCTCCTAACTTCCAGTCTTTTATCAGTACATTACAGCTATAACAGCGCACTTCTTCCCCTCTTCCCATATAATAGAACCCTGCTCTCGCGAGACGTGTAGGGTGAGCACTAGATGAAACAGACGGCCAGGTCTTAAAGGACAGCAAACGCCCGACCTCAAACTTGTACTCATTGTGGTCTCCTCTCTGACTTAGCTTGGAGGCTGTGTAAGCTGTGAGGCCAAGGGAAGGGCTTGATGTCATCTCCGACATGGGAATTCTAAAAGAAAATTACGAAATGCGTTTCATCCTTCATAACTCCGAAAAATATCCTCTTATGAATTAATAAGCACACAGTCTTTAGCGTTATTAACTATCCTGCATTTCAAATAATACAACATCTAAACTCCTATAAAAACACAATATATATTCAAAAACAAATTTACCACCTCCAAATCTAAATTTAACGATGACAATGCAGCATGGCAGCTGAGAAAAAATATGAGCAAAATAAGAAACTTACAATTTTATGTCCTGTTTCGCACAACTAACTTTTTCTAACTTCATTAACCGTGATGTCGCTGTGTTAATTTACTATTTACTCTCAGTGGCACTATATACCTATGACTGTTGGCGGGTTGTACTAAGTAGGCCTACATTAAGCAAGGGGTGTAAGGCTGTCTGCCCTTTACAGTAACCGTAGACATATTACGAGTTCGTAATTTGTCCAAGCAGTAACGTATCATAGTGTTAAACAGAACGAATTACTAAGCCTACATTCGTAAATTAGTACAGTGCTGACTCACCCCTTTTATCGACCCGGTGTAACGTGACAGAGAGTCCCCCATTAGAGAGTCCGCTTCCTTTTATTTGTGCAGGTAAGCCTCTTTCTAGATTTTGACCTACTCAGGTCAAGCTAACCTTAACCATTTCTGTTTAATACCGATCCTCTGTTTCGTTACACCGGCACCGTGTTTGTATGGACATTCTCCTACCAGCACGGTGCCGGTGTAACAAAACTGAGGATCCGTATGGGAAAGGGTGGAAAGGGGAATCCCCTCTCTGTTTCACTCACGCTAAAATCATTTTGTTCGTTATTGATTTTTCACGGACAATGTCAAGGGGATTTATTGCACTGGCAAAGGTTAGGGAGTTTTTTCGGGTAAATGGAGCAGTATATTTTTCACGTATACACGTGTTTCAGGGAACGAGTGCTGTGAGGACGACGTCGCTCTGTACTCATCGGGACAATGTTTACATCTCTCCCAAATACATGTAAACAATGAGGAGATAGCGCTGAGTGTTTCTGAAAAGGGTTGTCCCCCATCTTCCATTTTTTTTATCACTATATAACAGCTATAACAGCGCACTTCTGCCTTTCCGAAATAATCGAACCCTTCTCTCGCGAGACGCGTAGGTGTAGCAATGACTGAAGCAGTTCTTTAGTGACAGCAAACACCCGACCTCATACTGGTATTTGTTGTCTCCTCTTTGACTTAGCTTGGAGGCTGTGTAAGCTGCAAGACCAAGAGAGTGGCTTGGTGTCATCTTATACTTGTTTTTTTTTAAATGAAACTAAATGCATTTTAATGCAATAAAACAAAGTAAATTGTAGATTAATGTATGACGATAGTCTAGTGTACTTGTCTATGGCCACTTGTCTATTTGGTGAAACGTTGTTGGAACTGTCCTCACATACATTTATACATGTAGATAGGAAAACAACGTGTGACGGGGGCTTTTACGTGTGATAAAAGCGCGTCACTGTAAAGTTATAAACAACTCTCTTTTTCCTCTAAAAGGAATTTTATTCTGCGCACACGGACTACATCAAGTTGAAGATGTGACCACAACGTCTCTCCCTCAGTTACTCCTTCCTATGCTACTACTTTCCCGACTCGCAGAACATTTACCGAACACCCCGAATGCGGCAAAATGCTGCATTTTTATAACAAAATTAGGGCGACAGGTGGTTCACATCTCACGTCAAGGATGGACATTTTTGATTCAACATTTACTTAATTATTAGAAATACTGATTCTAGACCTTCGATTTAAATAGTGTGATTTGCCCGGTTCTTTGATTCTTAATATTTAATTTTGACAGAACCGGAACTGGTCATTTTCCTGAACTAGCGAAGTGCTTATTAAATACTAATACATGACACCAAGAGATAATCAATTAAATCTTTCTATATATATCTGCTGTTGCTCTGTCCTCTGCTTGCAATTTAATTGACGCGTTTGCCGACCACTAGAGGTCATTAATTACGGCACTCATTCGCTGGCCTGAGATCGGAAGGTTATTATGTTTGGTCAGTGCTTGAACGTCTAATGAGACTTATGTTGTTTTTGCAATCTTATTGTAACTAATGAATTTTAAATGTTTTTTAAAACCTAAATTAAATTCTTACTAAAATTTGTAACACTACCGTGTTATAAACGCATCTTGTATTTTATCAAGCCCAGTATGATATTTGTCCTTTGCTGCCGTGTTATGTCTTGACTTTTTCAGATTCCCCACCTTCGGTATCCAAGACCCGCATCTAAATTCAGACTTACCATTGCATGCAAATGCAAAAGGGGATTCCCCTTATATCTCATTTGAATCATTTTTACTTTTTCAGCTGCTGAACCTACGGTATCCAAGCCCTGCGTCTAAATTTAGACACTGCTGAACCTACGGTATCCAAGCCCTGCGTCTAAATTAAGATATAGGAAGAGAAGGGGATTCCCCTTATTTCTTATTTCAATAAACACGCTGATGGATTTTTTTGTTGTTGTTATCGCAGCTTTTTAGTGCTTTGGTTGTGTTTAATATAAAATATCACAATTCAAAAATGTATGGTATGTTCAGTGTTGTCATCGGCGAATACAATCAGTCTGAAATAGTAAATTAAAGCTCTTGATGTAAGAAAAAATACCTACTTTCACAACTATAACGTCATCGGTAAGATTCTAACAACAACAACAACAATAATAATAATAATAATAATAATAATGAATTTCTGGCTAATCCTGACAGTCACACTGCCTTGCAATCTTTTGGCAACCTCTCAACTGACAGTCCCCTTGAGCTCAACCATTTCGTTTCATTGCATACAGGTCAACACGTCGACACATATCTGCATATGCAGATAAAGCGGATTATTGATCGTTTCTTTTTCACACAGTTGCATACAGGTCAGCACGTTGGCACATCTCTTCTGGAGCCTAAAAAACGGTAAGTTCATTGATAAAGGGGATTTTTATATATTGTGAAACTGCTACAGTGACAACGTCAAGTATCAGAGATTCATAACGTATCTACACTACACTTATATCATGATTAATTTTGCAGTCTTGAAATGTGTACATAAACATATGCTGGATCGGTAAGATATAGGCTTCATTCACATGCAATGTCTATTTTCTAAATTCTATTTTCTATTCGCGCTATCTTATGATCACGGTCTGTGCACTGAATATCCCGCCGCGTAATTACTGGCAGCGAGAGCCAGTTACTTATAGTAACTTATAGTAACTGGCTCGCGCTGCCAGTAATTACGCGGCGGGATATTCAGTGCACAGACCGTGATCATAAGACATGCCGCAAATAGAAAATAGAATTTAGAAAATAGACATTGCATGTGAACGAAGCCATAGTCACACCCCGTCTACAGGCTGTTGCTATTCTCAGTGGCGCATGCGTATCATCGAGAATTCAAACCACTCCTTTTTTTATTTCCATAATAGAAACTGCAACCAGTCCACCCTCCCCCCTCCCTCGAAAGGCGAGACGCCTCGATCGTGCCAATCACGAAATGCCCTTTTCAGGGCACCCTATGACAAGATCGGTATCTACAAATCTCATAGGCTACTATGTAGGTGAGACACCTACCTTCCTATCAGAGACGATCTTTCCTCATAATAAAGGCGAGAAGCCTTACACACTCAAAAAGTCGCTCTCAACCATGCAAAGGGCGCTGTCAAAATACACGTCCTCAGAGGCCCAGCTCTGAATCGTGTTATTTTGGTAAAGTGGAATCTAACTAGGGCATGAGCCGACCACCCCCAACAAGAATCCAAAACTCACATCTTAATTAAAATGTCTTGATCGTGCTAGTGAGAAGGGGGGTGCCCCTTTAGCTAACAATCCCCCGACGACAAAAGTATTTTATTTACCACGCAGTGTCGAAGTGTTTTGAAGATTGCACTGATAATAGCAAGCGAACATTTTTTTGTTATAGATGTCGAAGCTGTTTTGACTACCATTAAAACCATTAAACGTATGCGCAGACGTATGTTTGTTTTGTGCAGATTGCATACATTGTTAGCTGTTGGAGGATTACGTGTCACATACTAAGTACATTCTGTATGTACAAATAGTGCCGCGCTTGATGTTGTAAAAAATATAAAACGATATCTTATGTGTGCCTTTATAATAACACACACACACACACACACACACACGCACACACACATTCCTAAACCCTGACCCCCCCTTTCAAATAATCCTGTTCCTGTAACGTAAGTGATCTGAGATCCATGCAGTCTTTGCAGTTTTATCATCTCTAGGGGTGCATTCCCAGAGATTAAGATCGAGCCAGAGATTTAGATTTAGATCGACCTAACTCCCTGGGGGTTCAAGCTAAATTAACTGCAGTCAGCCGAGCGCGCACCATAGTTTATTACCCCCTTACAGCTTTTAGTAGGCGGGACAGACGCTTAAGCTGGCTAAGCTGACAGTAATCTAGTGAGACTCCCCACAGGGATAAATCGATTTAAAATCTATGGGAAAGGGGTCTAAGTTTCGAATCTTGAAAATATGTACTTGGATCAACTTTGTCCCAAATCGATAAGTAAGTGCAAGTTAGAAGAGATATTTAAAACCCTTACTTGTGTATATTGAAGTAAGGAAATGACAAAGAGACGAAATAATGAGACTGCTTATACATAATATGCAAAAATCGTCTATAAATGTATATGATTTATAAGCTTTAATACATGTATACTGTGCCAAATATTTTATAATGAAGGGCACCAGAAGGTCGACAGCGTACATGTAAAACAGTGAACGAAAATAAGAAATGATAAACCAGTTGTTATTGTGGGAGTGTTTCATTTTGCTTTAGAAAATATTATTTATTTCAATTTCTACACCCGATAAGCATAACATAGTTTCGATACATTGTATGAAGTAATCCGAGCATGTGATGTGATAAAATGTCGATATTCCCACCGTCATAATCAACATTTTGAAAATAAAACCACTTTTATTTTTCTTTCCTTTCAAGCGTTAGTTAGTGTATGTTGGTTAGTAAAGAGCCAAGTTGGTTTGATTAGTTTAATTGTCTTGAATTTGAATAGAGGCCAATATTCAGTGTTCTGTGTTCAAATGTAAACCAACGTAATTTTTGAGTCAACACCGCCAGGCGCAAACCTAGAGTACAAACTATGACTACGGCAAATCTACTATACTCTGTAAGTTCAACTATTTAAGGTGACGACCGTTCTAAATTATCATATAGAAAGCCACTTTGAGTCTGTAGAAAGATTTTGTGGGCACCTGAAATACCCGTTTGTTGATAACAAGAATGTTCTGTTTGTTGAGCTACGGCGACTGTTTATATACAGTTTCACAGTTTCGTAAAATATTTGCTGGTCTAATATACAGTGTAAGTATAACTTTTAGAGAAAATTTGAAAATATACACTTGGATAAATGCTCTTGTGACCCGATGTACTCGGATCAACACTTTATAGTGACTGATTTTTAACGAAGCTTGCTAGCGCTGAGGGGAAGTCCCGTCTTCTAAAAGCCACTTACCATCCATGGTAGGGGTTTGGGACATTTTTGATAGTTGACAAAACCAGTCATTTGACAACAATAACCCAGATGTCGTTAAAATTGTATAGATTTTTTTACCCCAGCCCATTATCAGTAGTCTATTGTTTTTTCTTCTGTCAACGTCTTAGGAACCATTCCCAGACCCTATCGTACTAACTGTGGATCGATCTATCTCCAACGGGATTCTCGCTAAATTGCAATCAACTTAATCGGCTCAGATCTGTCTGTCACGCCTACTGAAGCTGCTATGGGATAATTGATTATCGATTAAGTAGGCTTGCCAGACATCTAAGCTGCTTAAGCTGAAAGAAATTTAGCGAGAAACCCCTTGGAGATGGATCGATCCTGTTTGATCGATCCTGGCATGGGAACCTAGTCTTAATGAGCACAGAAGGTGAATCAATTACCTTGTTTGCATGATAGTGTAAACTTTGCACAGCTGTCCCAAGAGCACATTTATTCATCAGTACCACACGCTTGACATTTTATTGCATCATGATTTGTCCTGAATAAAGTGCAAAATACTGTATATCAAGTAGGTTATCAACATTTGCAAATATGATAAACTGTACCGTTGAACTCAATAGATCATCTGACAAAATGCACACAGAGCAAAGCACGGACTTTATTTCTGGAGTTTTGGAGTCGCTTCAACAATCAGTGATTATTCGTTTCCTGCAGAAAAGACGCCTCTCTAGAGCCAACGTAATTTCATTTGACCGGGTTTTAAATTCATTTCTTTGCAGTTACTGTTCTAGAATGGCGATGAGTAAGAATATATCACCACTGGGGTTGAAATCATATGAAGATGAGACAGTAAAGAATGGACCAATGAGACCCGAGCAACGCTTTAGATTCGAGTACCACCGGTATTTGTCCTTTGCCAGCTGGCCCTCGTGGGCAGATGGGTCCCCATCCAGGCTTGCCAAGTATGGCTTTTTCTACACAGGACGGGAGGATGAGGTGGAATGTTTCGCCTGTCATCGCAGCGTTCGAGGTTGGAAATTGGGCGACAACCCCGAAAACAAGCACCGTCAAGTATCACCAAACTGTCGCTACTTGGATAGGGCCAATAAGGAGAACATTCCAATAAGCGTTGAAGTCTCTACTACCGAGGAATTCCCGGGGCTTCAGAGAACCATCTACACTTCTCTTGGACTTCAGTCCCTTGGTAATCAGCTGTCACAAGGTGCCCAACACGCTGAGGGCTCTTTAGGAGCAGTGCTTACGGTACCAAATGGGAATTCATTGGGTGGGGAAACTCCCTGTGGGACTGCAAGTGCAGTGAGAAACAGTGTCAATGAAAGGGCAGTATTAAATAACGAGGGCACCAGTAAGACGCCTCGGTCTGCCGTTAATCCAAACGCTCAAGGCGGCGTTGACACTACTGACAATCTAGCCGCCAGGTCACCGCCGACTGAAACGAACCAAAACAATTCCCAATCCTCTAACACTACTACTCCGACACTTGCAAGTGTCCGCGAAAGTGAGGATTTTATGTTGATTATGAGGGAGAATGAGTTAACTCGCATGCAGACCTATGCTAATTTCCCAGACAGTTGCCCTGTCAGACCCAGTGAACTCGCAAAAGCGGGGTTCTTTTATTTAGGGACTTCAGTTATTGTAAAATGTGCTTATTGCGGCGGAAAAATCAGATCTTGGGGCAGGGGCGATGACGCATTTGGAGAACATTTGAAACATTTTCCGCTGTGTTCGTTTGTACAACAGAGACAAAACCGAGAGCAGAGTTCGAGCCAGCAGAACAATTTATTGTTTGACGATAACCCAATAGTGACTGAACGACCAAAACATCCCCAGTTTGCAATTGAACAGAACAGGATTTTGACGTTTGAAAACTGGCCTATCAGTAAGCGGCAAACACCAAGAGAACTTTCCATAGCGGGGTTCTATTACGCCGGCTTTGGGGACAATGTGAAATGCTTTTTCTGTGGCGGGGGACTGAGAAACTGGGAGCCACAGGATGACGTATGGACTGAGCATGCGCGTTGGTTCCCAAATTGTGGGTATGTGAAACAATGTAAAGGAGTGTCTTTCATCAGAGAAATACTGCAACGCAATTCCGCCAACGGCCAATTTTCCGGCCAAGCAGGTCGGTCCCCACATACCCATCAGATAGAGGCAAGAGAAATAAAAGCTCGATTAGATGCACCATCAGTCCAGAAAGTAATAGCAATGGGTTATTCCCGAGATTTAGTAAGAAGGGCTATAGAAAATAGACTTACAACTGTTGGTGACGATTTCCCTAATCTACAATCTTTAATAGAAGCTCTTCTTAGAATTGAAGAGGAACAAGAACTGGGGGATAGCAAAGGGGATACCAATTTGAGAAATGATCCCCAAAATGTCACAGTAGCCAGGGGTCAATCAGACCAAACACCTCCAAATGACACAGCACCCTCCGCAAATACAAATAACCCCCCTGAACCCATTGACCCCGCTATCTTATCAGACAAACTAAGGGAAGAAAATAAACTTTTAAAAGAACAGAGAAAATGTAAAATATGTAAGGTGAGGGACGCTGAGGTTGTTCTCTTGCCGTGTGCTCATCTTGTGTGTTGCAATCCATGCGCTCCCTCTCTCCGAAAATGCCCAGTTTGTGAATCCAAGATCAGGGGCACAGTAAAAACCTATCTCTGCTAGCTTGGCTCCCCTGACGAGTCCGCATGGACGAAACACAAAAGTTGAGCAGACGGCGGAAAAACTGCCGACAGTTCTATTTTGTGTCGGGAGTATCACCACAGAGCTGGAAGATAAAGTTAGATAAACATATTTTCCCAATTTCAACTGTTTTCTTTGTTCAAATAGCTGCATATTTCAAGGAAATGGTAAAAATAAATGGCCAAATTCGATATCTTGTATCATTTCTTAGATGCGTTTTATAAATGCTGATTGTATGAAGGTTTAGGAAATTAACTTAATGTAAATTCAAAAGCTGGCCAGTGCGCATGAATGGTGTAAGAAATAATTTAATTAATAATATATAATACAAAATGTTGATATCCATAAAAAATAAAAAACATTCAACACTTATTCTATCAGTTTTTACATTTAAATCTTTAATCAACTCTGTACCAGTAAATTATTTCGACTACTGCTCCAGCGAAATATATGAAAAAAAGGTTTGTCTGTGATAATATTTATAATACATTAAAGTTTCCCCGCGCAGGTTATTGGAGAATTTTGAAAGCATGTATGGTATCACAACTTACTTGTGAAAAATCAATGAAATTTCGTCTCGCAAACAAGGAGTTCGAGATATAACGCATCAAGATGAGATATAAAATATTATTGTCGTCTTGGTGGTCGCGATGGTTTGGACGTAGTTCTGACCTTGGAGCTTGTGTTCTCACTGGTGTCGTGTTAGCGGCCGCAGTGGCATTGTCTGGCTCAGCCAGACCTGTGCTGGGTTGAAATTCTGTTGTAAATTGCGTTAGAGAAGACAACGGCCATTCTGTTGTCTATAGTGCAGCAGTTACCTACTTTGCTGCATAAATGAAATAGTTATGTCCTTTAGATGTAACAGTGATTGGGATTTTGTTTTCGTCTTATCCATATGTATCGTGTATGTAATTAATGAGAAGGTGGATTTGAACGATTATGTCTGGAGGTCGTGATGATAAAAATGCTTTGACTCTTTTATTTTTCAGCGTATCTTATTGTGGCCACATGCAGGGTTATATAGCATGTCCTCTTTAATATATGTCTAAATTAGCTTGGCGTTAACAGAAAACGAAAAGGCATATCTTGGAATATAGCATATCGGGAATATAGCAATTCGGGACTGTAACTGATAATCAGTGGCATTGAAACAGAATATTCGTCACCATCCAGAGTTTATGTGCACAACACTCTATGCATACACCAATTACCCTACTTTCTAAAAGCATGTTGAGGCATTAAGAAATTAGCTCAGTGACCCCTCTACCGCTACTGCCATAAAGAAACTTGTTAGATCTTGATTGGCTTATTTCAATTATCATCTCTATCGGTGTTCCTCAATAAAAGGTCAAACATATAGATAAATATATCTGCACGTGTCCTTGCCCGCACACCTGTTGACAGTCACGTCACACTAAATCTCCGACAACTTTCCTGTTTATACATAAGAGTAAGGATTCAAGTTAAAATTTAAGTTTATGGCCAGGCTGTTTTTTTTTTAATATTTATGTGAACTCGACTTCCCCTACCACTTTCCTCTAGTCACGCTTCTCTGAACAAACTGTTGCTAACAGCATGCACATCCAGGCTTGCAACAGATTACTCTTCACTTTATTATGAAGTGCATCTTTCCTGGCGTTTGCCCTCAACGTGCCGACAGTGATGTGTACCAGCAACTCCCTCTTATCCTGCTTTTATCGAACTCTGCAGCCTTAAGATATATGTCTTGGCTTTTTCTGTAGCCTTGATCAGACATCCATCTAAAAATTCGATGTTGCCGTCAAAAAATATTTTTGTCCTGTGTTAACTGTATGTGCACCACGCTGTATCTGAACCTGCTGCCGCACTCTTTAAAACATCTTGCATTGCGTTCCACATCTTTATCTCAATAAACAAGCCAATAGCGCCTTTCACTTTAAAACTCCTCATTTGTTCTGCCTCATAGGTGGTGTGTTTTTCTGTGGTCTTTCACTTTTGAGCTGTTATTTCGGGTATACAACCCTATTTCTACTGTAAAAACGACGGTAGAGCGGTATCATATGGGTTACATATAAAATCATGATCGAGCCGGCAATACCGAATTCTAGAACCTATAGGGTGTTAACGTAGGATGAAATCTCCATTTTGCGCATTTTACCTAAATATTAGTTAGTTGAATTATTGATAAGTCATTTTACTGAACCATGTCAGCTGTACCCCATCAAATAAATAAACAGATTAATAGAATGAATAAGTTATGTAAAGAAACGACGGTTAACTATTTCAGAATTTTTATAAAGTCCTTTTATAAACGTAGGCTCAGCATAAACAATATTAGAGCACGGTTCTGTATTATACAAGTTGTCATTAAGGCGGAAACTCCTTGCCGAGCGTATTGTGTTGTAATATAGACAATCAAGCTCAATGTAAGTAGGCCCTACAGATGAACAGTCAATTTGGAGCCCAAAGTAATAAGTTTTTCTATGGTCAAAATCCCCCCACACCCGTCCCCTGCACTACCCCCACAAAATATATAAACAAACAAACAAACAAACAAACAAACAAAAGATAATTAATTAGTGAATCCACGAGTGCGTGTGTACATGCTGGAGGAAATCGACTTCTTAACTGTGCAGCTTCAAGGTCGAAAAATATGTCGAATTTAATACTTTTTACTTCCTTTAACATCTATCACCAAATGTAAATAAGTGGGAGGGGGTTAATCTTGATAAGCCCAGGGGTTAAAACAGCAACTGAAAATGTTCACAAGGTGTCTTGCCTTATATTCAGACTATTTATTTCCTCCTTTCTTCTATATAAGTCACCGGCCATCAGCAGATGCGCCGTTGACTGTGACAGCGAGAAACGACTCTTTGCAAAATGGCAAATTCATATATTTTCCTGCTTAATTTCCTAATCGCGCAAACTGTTTTTAGTCCCACACATGGGAACATTGGTAGGTAACTTGATCAGCAATAGTTGCATTTTGTACATTTTTTTTTCGTCTAATTGTCTAGGAAACGAGAATGCACTATGTTAGGTTAGATATGTAAGCCACAAAAGAAGCTGAACTGATTAAAAAGCACGCGGATTGCAGTTATTGGATTCTTATTGACACATGAAAATCAACATCTTCATAATTGTACTGTGGGTTAAGACATAATTATACTGACATCATTGACATTATCTCTCTCTATCTCTCTCTCTCTCTCTCTCTCTCTCTCTCTCTCAGTTTATAGGGTTTTAATTACATTTTCAGTTCCCCGATCCTGTGAAGAGGTGTTACGGCACTTTGGCGGGGGAGCATTCAGCACAGGTGTGTACACCATAGATCCGGACGGCCCAGGCGGGCAGCCACCATTTCAGGTCACGTGCACAACGTCGAAAGATCTCCCAGGACATGGTATCACATTGGTGACACACCAGAGTGCCTCCACACAGCCAAAACGGTTCCACAATTCCGGCCGTGTAGTTGTACCTGTAGATTTTACTTACAAACCGAACACGGCCCAGCTCGAAAGCCTCACCCAGGTTTCCGGAAATTGCCGCCAGTTTGTCAGGATTTTGTGCTATCATGCACAGCAATTTTACGAAGCGAACTGGTGGGTTTCCAGACAAGGTAGGGGGATGTCAAACTGGGGCGGTGCCCCCACCAACAGCAAAATGTGCGCTTGCGGTGTACAGGGAACTTGTGATAACCCGAAGTAGGTACATGTACCTCTCGGCACAATAAAAACTCAGAATAAACAATAAACTGTGTGTTTTTATTATTTGACTCCGAATCTTACAACGTCAGAAGCTTTTATTTGTATGGGAATTTATCTAAGTCAGACCATTTTTTAATTTATATCTTTAAGAATTTTATTATTTTTCAGCAAATCGGCAAATGCATTTTTTTCTTATCACGAGGTTTTTGGATTGTTAAAATGTATGTGGTAATTTCATACAATCATTTCTTTATTTAGACACTCCTGCAACTGTTTAATCAATGACAAGGTTTGGAGAAGTGACGAGGGCTACTTAGAAGACAAAAGCTATTTACCAGTAACACGTGTGTACGTGAGGGACACAGACAATGACTACCCCGAAGAGGCTTACTTAACTGTCAAAGGCCTGGAATGCTACGGGGGTAAGTTTGTGAACCCCAAAAATGATGGCAGGGCCGTGGGCTAAGGGTTGCAAGGGGCAGTTGTGCCTTGACATTAATCTCTATGAAGTGTTAGACTTTTCCTATCTCCTAACTTACCGCAGTGATGCAATCTGGATGAGTGCCACAGACAGGCACCTTCATTCATGTATAATACAGGCTTTAAGCAGCTGCCCAAAGCATTTCCCATCCTACAGTCCTGGATATATATATATATATATATATATCACTACACGTCCTCTTTGATTAAGAAAAATATACGCCCCGTTGATTGGATATATTGCAATTATCGCTGCACAGCCGTAGATATTTGATATGTGCAAATATATTATTAACCGTATACATGTGGGAAATTAATAGCGAAAATAATGTTGATATGAACATATTACATCATACGAATGAAATCAAGAGTTGTCCGTGCTATACCGGTGTATTCTTTATGTTTGTTCCTTTTTTTCTCAGAGATAAACAAAGGACTCTCCAGAGAAAGGTGCAGTATTGATGCTTATATGTCTATTCTTTAGAACTCCGAACATTTTTTAAACTCTTAAAGTATCGATACATTTTAATTTGAATAGCTTATATAATAAATTGACTTATGTCAGACAATAAGCGTTAGTCTAGTAATTTGAAATTTTTCTGGATATTCCAACACTGTCCCCAAATCACCACGGTACAAGTAGCCTATACAATTATCAATTTCCAAATCCATACGTTTTTTTTTTTTTTTTTCAATTCTAATTTTCAAGCTTTTGCGTAATTCTCGTATTAGGGTTAGAGACTTGGGTGAGACTAACACATCATTTCAACAAAGTAATTTGTCTGATAATTTATGCAATTTTCCCCTCACAATCAGGACCCGTTACCCTTACCCAAGACAGTTGATGAAATAACTCCATTCAACCAATTTACGAAAACTTTAAATGGTAACGAGTGAATTTCTATTCATCAGTATCCAGTGCAAGAAGGATACAAAATGTGAAACTTAGAACTCTTTAAAAATTTGATGGCGTGTCTGCTCGTGTCTTCTTATTTTACCATACTTTGTATATATTATAACTGAAAGCTTGAAGAAACGATACACACATCACTAGCAATAGCCGTTTTATCCTTTGCTTTATATCCCAGTCATAATGCCATATGCATTTTGTATTACACATACTGTTTGCTATTAAACTAGTAGTATAGTAGAGAGTAACCTGTACATATTTCAGTGCTCAATAAAGAAAGAAAATTATTTTCACCGTTTAAGGTGCCGGTGCAGCCTCCACGCCGAGGAGAATTCCACCACGCCGGGTCCTCTACTCCTGCAGCTACCAGATATTGTCTATGGTCAGGGTCACGACGACGTGTGGCTAGAAGACGGCACCAAAACGACAAAGATCACAGATGTCTACCCCCAGTTCTTCAACACCAAGAAGCGCCGACAAATCCCCCCAGTCACCCAAGTAACCCCTGGCCTGTCCCCCCAGTGTGTTAATGCGTTACAGCGTTGCCCAGTGGATTGTGAACGTTTAGCAAAGTTAAGATTTGCGAACACAAAGCTGACTGATGCCATTTTAATTAATACCACGTGGATGCCTTATGGACAAATCATGTGTAAGAATGCGGCTGTGAAGTTAGCCCCTCCTGGACGAAGAATCGTGGCGTTCTACAAGGTNCACCGTTTAAGGTGCCGGTGCAGCCTCCACGCCGAGGAGAATTCCACCACGCCGGGTCCTCTACTCCTGCAGCTACCAGATATTGTCTATGGTCAGGGTCACGACGACGTGTGGCTAGAAGACGGCACCAAAACGACAAAGATCACAGATGTCTACCCCCAGTTCTTCAACACCAAGAAGCGCCGACAAATCCCCCCAGTCACCCAAGTAACCCCTGGCCTGTCCCCCCAGTGTGTTAATGCGTTACAGCGTTGCCCAGTGGATTGTGAACGTTTAGCAAAGTTAAGATTTGCGAACACAAAGCTGACTGATGCCATTTTAATTAATACCACGTGGATGCCTTATGGACAAATCATGTGTAAGAATGCGGCTGTGAAGTTAGCCCCTCCTGGACGAAGAATCGTGGCGTTCTACAAGGTGGCTCCACCTTGCGGCTTTGCACAGAGCTCCACGTACGCGTTCCCCGACACAACTGTCCTCTGCTGCGAAGTATTTACCATTGCTGGTCAGGTTCTGAAAATCTTTGATGATCAGTGCGCTGGAATTAATATTGGAAGTTTGGGCCCACTCTTTGGGTAATGAGGCATGTGTTGTTCCATAACGTTCTTGCATGATTTTTCTTCATGTTAAATTTGTCGAGTGTCATAAGGGGTATTGATTGGGGCTTTTAGTCGAGGTTATCTTGTTTACTTATTTCTCAATTTGAAGTAATTATAATCAAAATGATAAATTATAAAATTCCAAAATAAGTATAATTACCATGATTCTGGATGATCACGACCAGGCTTTTATTGTGAAATGGCTCTGCATGTATTAAAATTGGATATGTTAAATATGATCTATTTCCTCATAAACACTTATTCTCAATATGTTGGTCCATTCAACAATATTTTTGTTTTTTATTTAAAGTAAGTGAGAGGAAGAATTGTTTGTCGAGCTAGAACTTTACTCCCATCAGTCTAGCAAAAAATAATTACTATAATTACTATATTTATCGGTTCTCACACAAAAACGTAAATAGACTTAATTTTAACCCGTCGTAACTGTTGCTCGCAGACCATCCCACTGTCTCCAATCAGTGTAGTATATTTTTCCTAAAACAGAAAATCTGCAACTTGCCAGGGAGCGAGCATGACGTGTAACGTCTCCGAAAATGTCTAAAATATTTATTTTAAATAGGTTAATAAATAGCTTGCGATTATTTTGGCTGTTTCTCCGGGTTTTTAAAGTTGAAAAAAAATTCGTTGCGTGTTTTGGCTCAGTTCATTATTTTTAGATGTTGAATGTTTTGTTATATCTAAGCCATTAATAAAATCCTCAGTTCAGTTACATCCATTATTAGCAAAACTATATAGTCACAATCTTGGCACAGTAGGTTTTACACGAAACACGGCAAAACTGCACTTTTATAGAAAGTAATTTGGAAAATCTTCCATACCAGGTATTGCGAAAAAATATGCTTGAGGTTGGGAACAAAATGTGTATCGCGTAAAACCCTTTCAACGCAGTCTAATCTCCCTCGCCTGAACTGTTAGCAACGCCGTTTCTACACTTACTTAACCACAACTAAAAGTACAACAATTTCAGGGGCGGATTTAGGGCGTCTTCTGGGTCTTCCAGAAGACGGTCAAATTTTCAAGTTTACATTGACAGGTATCTAATTTTTTCTTTTGGAAGACGGTCAAAATTGGAGGATGGTTGGAAGACTGTCAGAAAATAGCTCTGGATCCGCCCCTGAATTTATTCCCGGGAATTCCTTTTGAAAGGCTTTTGATTTTATCCGTAAAGAAATGAAATAATATTTTTGTATGATGGAATATATTGTTATAATGCTTTGATATCTCCTAAACATAAAACATTCAAAAGCAATCACTGACAACTAATTGCACCTTTTGTCATCAACCAAGCCAATTTCATAATGACTTAGTTACGTCACTTTAATAAGTAGTTAAAATGGCGATAAAAGGTTGAGGAGCTTAATAGCAGATGCCAGTGAGTGGTGAATAAAACAACAGTAAGGGATTGTTTTGCTCTAAAAATGTTTAATATTTATTTTATGTTTTATCTTTATTTAGATAAGTGATTTATATAAAAGGAACGAAAGTTACTTGTGGCTGTTCAATAAAGAAAACGCAACAAAATTCATGGCTGTATTCATTTATTGGAAGAAATCTCAGCTACAATATAGCAATTGTTAGTCAGGGGTACATACTGTATATGTACAGTTATTGCAGTTAAACATTTCCAGCTCTCTTACAAATTACTGATGAAATACCCGGTAGATGTTAATATGTGTTAATATTATTTGAATTTCCTACAACACTTTTCCACAACAGTGCACAACAGTTTATAGGTCTGAAAGTAGAACAGGTTTCTAATAGTTTTACACAATAACTAAAAAATACCACACGTCATTTGAACAAATACGTACGTTTCTTAGTCCTCTTTTGTACTTATTGGCACTATAATGCCGCTAGTAAGTTTCGATCAAAAGAGGTTCAAGTAGCTTAGGATGCTTGCGTCGTTAAAATACATGAAATAGGTTATACAAGAAATAGGTTAATCTGCAATAATATTTATAATACAGTGAAGTGTATGATGGACCTCATTAAAGGTGATTTAAGGGAAATTACACATTTCATAGAACCAGAAGGCAGTGCTCAATGTTGTGTTACCAGTAGGTGTGGTAGGGTTATAGCAGTTGGTGCATGCTTCACCTTTCAAAGAAAAGCCAAATTTAAAGGAGAAAATCTTCGCTTGATCACATAGTAGAGACACTTAGTAAATGATGATAATATCTGAACCTTCAGTATTTTGGTGATGCATTAACATTTATCCATGTTCCATACATTTTATATATTAATCATAAGTTTACATACTGATATTAGATTCCTATACATAGGGTGAGCCGTAGATATAACCCGTAATGGGGACGGGGAGAATGGGCAACAACCACTCTACGGCAGACAAATCTCCCCCTGTTTAGAATAAGTGCAATTAAGTTGACAGCTTGACTTTGACAGCACACCATTTAGAAATATGTAAAATTGCGATTAGCTTTTTCAAATTAAAGCAACAATTAGATAGCTAGGGTAAATAGGGAGATAAATGTAATATTTATGTATAGAAAGGAATAAATTTTACTTGAGAGTCGTGTATCTCTCGTAGAGAATATGATAAATACATGTATTTAGATATTAATTTTCATTTAGGCGCCTTATAAAATTCAAACATTACTGATCACATACTTTCTCTCTTTAAATCAGTGCAACGGGGATACAGGCCATTCGAAATTGATATAGTTAAAATTGCTTTAGTTTGGTTATTATCTTATATAATTTAAGAATACATCTATCAAGCAGTCCCCAAGACAGGCTTACAACATCACCCGCACATCTCCCATCAGCAAGTGAGGTCTTATTTCTCAGAATAGCTGGCTTGTCAGTCTGTTTTGCATTAAATGTTGACGAATTCTGTAGTAATTTTGGATATCATTACTTACATGTACTGCTAAAGGGTCGTCAGTCTTGAAATGTATTCCTTGTCTTGGGAAAAGAACCAGTGCCGTTTTGATTTTTGCAGTCATTTGGGAGTGGACCTTGCCTTGTCATGCGATTCTGCTTGATTTTCGATAAATGCTTATGGATTTTGTAGCTAAGCGGGACAGTTTTACTCACCTTTGAAAAGTAGCCAGTCTTGTACATGTAAGTTCGTCTCGCATAGAATCAGCTTGAGAGCCGCCTTGATCGTTGTGATGACTCTAGCGTGAAACTGGCATTGACGACTGTCTACTTATTGGCGTATTGTTGTTAGCAGCCGCAGTGGCGTTGTCGGGCTCATCCACTCTTTTTCTTGGTTGATTGTTATTGTGTAGTAAATTGTGTTAGAGAAGGCAACGGTCTTCTGCTGCCTTGTGCCTCAGTTACATAGCACATTTGTCTTTAGGTGTAACAGTGATAGGGATGCTGTTTTCGTCTTGTTCAATTATATGATTGCGTTTGTTAATTACGCGGGGTTGCAACACCAAACACTTTCATAACGAAGCACTTTTATGAAAATTTCAGGACATTTCACAAGTAAATTTTAATTTTTTGTGTGTGTGTTTTTTATGACTTTTAATGGAAATGTAACTTTATTTTCATTTGTCAAATTGTCTTTATAAATTTCTTTTTACTTGTATTTTATGTTGATAAGTTTGTTGAGTATATTTGGGTTAAGACTCTTTATGTCGGGCACATTGCATTTAATGTCAACGGTAAACTTAGATCTAAGTATAGCACGTGCACTCACTGAGCTTATAAGGTCAGAAGTTGGTAGATAACGTCTTCCCCACGTTCCCGTCTCCCTGACCTATTCCAAAAAAATATACAAACAAACGAACAATCAATCAAACAAACAAACAAGCAAACAATTAAAGGAATAAATAAACAGTGACACCGTCTTTTGATACATGTTCTCTTGCAGGGGATAATCGACTTTTAACTGTATGCATCTTCATGATTGAAAAACGTTTTAAATTGATGCATTTGTAATTCCATTTAAGTAGGAGGGGGTCATTTTGATAACCTCTGTGGTTAAAACAGCAACTGTACATGTTCTCAGAGCTCTCTGTCTTATATCTAGTCCATGTCTTTCTCTCGTCCATCATATCTGTTGCCAACTAGCGACAGTCACGTCGTATAATTATTAGACCGAGAAATTTCGTTTGCAAAATGGCAAATTCAAAGTTTTTGCTTCTTTATTTCTTAATCGCACAGAGCCAATATAGGTCTTCACATGCAAGCCTTGGTAGGTACCGCTCTATCAAATCTGCTTATTTTACTTTATCGTTTAGTAGCTTTTTTGCCAGAAAACTGGTCATATTAAGTTGAAATCGTTAACCATAATCGTCACAGTTTAAGACTTCTTATCGATATATGTAATATCAACACCTGCTGTATCGACAGCATTGCTCTCTCTCTCTCTCTCTCTCTCTCTCTCTATTCGTTTATGGTATTTCAACTGCCTTTTTAGTTCCTCGATCATGCGAAGATGTGTTACGGCACTTTGGCGGGGGAGCATTTAGCGAAGGTGTGTACACCATAGATCCGGACGGCCCAGGTGAACAGCCACCATTTCAGGTCACGTGCACAACATCAAAAGACCTCCCAGGACATGGTATCACCTTGGTAACACACGAGGCTGCCTCTTCCCAGCCAAAACGGTTTCATGCTACAGGCATACAAGTTATTACCGTAGGTTTTACCTACAAACCAACCTTGCCCCAGCTCGAAAGCCTCATCAAGGTTTCTGGGAACTGTCGCCAGTATGTCCAGATTCTGTGCAATCATGCGTATCAATTTTATGAACCGAATTGGTGGGTTTCCAGACAAGGTTGGGCGATGTCAAACTGGGGTGGCGCCCCTACCAACAGTTCTATGTGCGCTTGTGCTGAACAGGGACGCTGTGATGACCCAAAGTAAGTAAACAGGGCAATTAACTTATGTCTCAACAAAACACAGCTTAATATAAACAGGGAGTCTGTTATAACTCCTTGATATAAACCATGAGGATCTATACCCATCCCTGATTCGAACTTTAACTTTTAAAATCAGGAGGTTTTCTTTATATTTGATTTATATTGTTTCTTTTGATGACTCTTTCATTGCTTGAATATCGATCATTAATTTTTACATTTTTTTCAGTTTGACACATCTTTCATTGTTTCAATGAAATTGCACATCAATCCCTACATCCTCTTACGCATGATTTTCCAGTTGAAATACTCTGATACTGGAACTTATATATATTTAGCACCTGACCGACGTTGCGGTCTCAACATGAGACCTCTCAATGGGTGAATGACCTGGATAGACTAACCACCCAATCTTTCGTCATACGGCAAGGAATACTAACTCAATACTAGTACGTGTGGTCTCCAGTCCCTCATGTGCGAGAGGTCAAGAGACTGCAACGTCGGTCAGTTGCTAAATGTAAGTTCCAGTATCAGAGTTATTCATATTTATCATTATTCTTACATTCTTACTAACAACATTCACTCATATGTGACATTTGTTTTATAAAGAAAACCCTGCAACTGTTTGATCAATGATGCGATTTGGAGAAGTGACGAGGGCTACTTAGAAGATAAACGCTATCTACCAGTTAAGCAGGTGTACGTGAGGGACACAAACAATGATATTGAATCCGCTAGCTTAACTGTCAAGGGCATGGAATGCTACGGAGGTAGGTTTGATCCCTCAAAGAATATAATAATATAATTTTAATCTATATGAAGTGTTAGTCCTTTCTTTTATCTCAGTCCGTCAAAGTCTTCGTTTGCTCCAGTCAGTCTCAATGAGTACCAAAGGCAATACAAACAAAGAGCGAGCTTGTTTGCATGTGCATGTATATTGCAGACCTTAAAGCAGCTGTCCCAAGCATTTCTTCCAGTCTACGGTCTTGGATAGATGTCACTACACGAGCCCTTTGATTAAGAAAATACAATCTAATTTAATGCAGATACTGAAGCCAGAATTTCATAAATATTTTTTCTAATTGTTTTTTCAGATAGTCATTAAATATTTAGGTAAACGCAAACAAATTACGTGTAAAATCGAAAATAGTCTTTACCTTATATTCTATTTTTTCTTAGAGATTAACCAAGGACATCCTACAGAAAGGTGAAGTATTGCGGCTTAAGAATATATTTGAAAGCAGAACATTTAACTCTTAACTTCTAACTAAATATTCCTTTCAATATACATAATATGTTGCATTACTTTGTTAGACAATAAGAAATAGACCTTCATACAGCTGCAATTTTCCTAAACATTTTAACTCTTTCCCTCAGTCACCAGGGTAATATATATATATATATATATATATATATATATATATATATATATATATATATATATAAACCTGTACCATACCTGTACCATATCTAAAACCATATATAGACTGATATTTACGAGTTATATGTATAAATCCGTTTTAGAACTCTCAGTTTCAAGTTTTTGTGTCACAGAAAATAGGACTTGGGAAAAACTTAATCATTTTATCAACAAAATAATTTCTCTGATAATTTATGTATGTGATTATCCGTGCTTCATCGAGTTATAAAGGTTACGCTTTCTAAAACCGTTCCTAAAATGAAAATCCATGAACTTTTTTTTGTGTCTTTCTGACATTATCCAGTCTACTAGTATCCCCTATAGGAAAGTGACACACAATACTGAAACAGTGAATCAAAGAATATCTGAATAACTGGAGAGCGATAACCTATACTAAATGTATGCTTAAACCTTTTACTTATTATTGTCGTTTAAGATGCCGGTGTAGACTCCATGCAGAGGAGAATTCCACCACACCGGGTCCTCTGCTCCTGCAGCTACCAGATATTATCTATGGTCAGGGTCAAGATGACGTGTGGCTAGCAGACGACGACCAAACTTTGAAGATAACGGATATCTACCCCCAGTTTTTCAACACCAAGAAGCGCCGACAGATTCTTCCCACCACCCAAGTAACCCCCGGCCTGTCCCCCCAGTGTGCTAATGTGTTACAGCGCTGCCCTGTGGATTGTGAGCGTTTGGCGAAGTTAAGACTGGCCAACACAACCCTGACTGATGACATACATGTTAATGGCGAGAAGAAGATGCTTGGGCAATTCATGTGTGAGAATGCGGCAGTGAACATAGCCCCTCCTGGCCGAAGAATCGTGGCGTTCTTCAAGGTGGCGCCATCTTGCGGCTCGGCACAGAGCTCCACGTACGCGTTCCCCGACAAAACTGTCGTCTGCTGCAAAATGTTTACCTTTTCTGGTCAGCATCTGAAAGTTTTTGATGCTCAGTGCTCTGGGAATGTAGATTTAAGCTCGATTTTTGGGTGATGAGGTGCGTGTTGTACCAAAACGTACGTTTGTGCATAACCCCCCCCCCCCTCCAATTAGACCTGTGCATTGAATGAATGTCATTAGGGATTTGGACTGGGTCTATTAGACAATAATTTGTTAATTTTTTAAAAATTTAGTAATAATAAGAAATGATAGAGTATCAATCATATAGATAAAAAATGAAAATATTTTTTATGATATAGGGTGATCACAGTGACTTCCAACATTATACTTAAATTGCAAAATGGATTTATTGAAATTAAATGATACATGTAAGTTGATAAAGTATCACAATCTAGTCTTTTTTTTAATTCATGATTCTATTGTTTGCTTATTTTGCCAAAGGAAATGAATTTTGTGCTTCAAACATTGCTTATCAGTTTATTATCGGGTTACCCAGAACTTGATCGAGCGATTTTCGAAGCTTCTTTGCTTTATGACTATACACTTGGAATATTGTTTAAATTAATGGTATTATAGATAGATCATAATTATGAAAACCTAAAGGACAAATTCAGTTAATTTCAGTCCGATGATATAACTGTCACAATTTCGGAGTTACAGGCTATTGAATTTTTTTATTCAACAATTTTACAGTGTATTTACGAAGCAATATTTGATTCCATGAAATAAAGTAGTTATTGATAATCAAATTAACTTGTTTGTCTTGAAATTTAATGTTATCCGGATACAGTGTATAACCAACTAACTTATTTTGTGATGGACCAGGGATTAATGTGACCAAACCGAGTACAATAAGTCTAATAAGTCTTCCGGAAGATAAAATACTAATCTTTTGAACATTTTATATTATTGAAATTTGCATTCAATTAATGGAGTAATGAAAAAAGCAAAACTGAAATGGAAAAACTACAAAAAAAATAATAATAATAATAAAATAATTAAAAAAAATAAATGAAATAAAAATAAAACACAGCAAAACGTATGACTGTATTTATTGAAAGAGATATCAGCTACAATATTTGTTTTGTTAGTCAGGGATATGTCATTGCATTTAAACATTCCCAGCTTCCTTATGAATTATCGAGGAAGTAGACGTAAAATGTGTTTACATTCTTAGGGTTCCCCACACCTTGTTTTTTATTTGAACAACAGTTTACATGTCTTAAAGCAGAACAGATTTCTGATAACTTTATACAGTCGTTTAAAAACCCCACTTCTTTTGAGTAAATGTTGTATGTTTACGGAGACCTAGTATTCAACGGTCCGTTTCATTAACTGAATTCTCGCTTTTTTAAAAAAAATTCCCGTGAACACTTGTGCAAACAAGGGGATCGATAACATTTAACGACCGACGATTTCTCCGACATTTAGACGCAGGTACGTTTCTTAGTCCTCTTTTATACTTACTTGCATTATAATGCTGCTAGAAAGACGTGATCAAAAGAGATTCAAGTGGTTTATAAATATGTGCACAGGGTGCTTTGCGTCGTTGAAGTTAAAAGGCATCATACGTTCGGGCGGCACGGAGAAGACGCTTGCGATCGTTAAAATATTACAATTAAACCCGCGCTGCGTTGGGCAAGGGGAATCCCGCCATATTGTTTACTCCTACACAATTTTAAAACGGCTGGTTGACAGAAATGTCCCTTGTTTACCTATTTAACAAAGGGCTCTAGCTGTAAGGGGACTTTTTTGTTTATGGTAATACCAAACATGCTCATGTAATGAGGCAGAGAGGCAAACAGAGTCAATTTACAATTAAATAATTACAGATTTAACAAACATGTCGGTGCTTAAGAAATAATCGAAATGAAAGATAAAACAAATGAAAAATTGCACAATTATTTGAAGTTATTATTAATAATGATGTTTATTTACGTAAATTTAGGCCACCAGCCTATATTACATTACAGTAACAGGAGTCAAATTTATGCCTTCTACATGTGTATATCCCTAAGTTTGAAGCACTCATACACATACATTGACAAATTTGTCAAGAGAGTTGCATCTTCAGATTTCATGAGCTTATTAAAGTTGAATATGGAAGAGGGTCAAGGTCACAGATCTGCAGGTAACAAGTTTATGCTAAGCTCCAAGAAAACTTAAGATTTTGTATGGTTATGGTGGAGCAATGATACTGAAACTGAATATAGACTATTTTAAACGAACAGTCGCATATATTTTGCAAGAAGGAAAAAATAGTGATGTTTAGAATGCATTTGATGGACATATTTATACCAACATCAGCATTTTCTGCACCGCTGACCACTACTCGCCTGTTACGTAAACCAGAAGTCAGGTGTTAGTGAGCAGTTTTCGCGTTTAAACAGACCACTGACTCTTTGCCTGGGACTCTAAACTTAGAAACTTAAAAAATGGCTACAGGTGGCGCTCCAAAAAGACGGCCCTCACAAAACGAAATCGCAAAAATGAAAGTAGGAGAGCCTAGGGAAGCGCTTAAATTATCTGTTGCAGAGCTGAAAGCTTACGATGATACAGAAACAGAACTAGAGATGGCAAACGACAGTAATGATGATTCCACAGAAGGGGGGATACGCGGCACTTTAAAGCTCATATTAAATGAGCTGAAAACTATGAGAGAAGACAGGAGAGAGATACGACAACTGAGGCAGGACCATGACCGCCTGCGGGAGATGGTCATGCAGCAGCAACGGCTGATGGAACAGATGCTTAATAAAGAAAGAGATCACAATATTATCATTCTTGGTCTACCAGAAAACAGTGAGATGATGGAGGGTGCAAAAACAGATGAGGAGAAATGCGGAAAAATTCTGTCAAAAGTGGGTGCGGAAAATATACAGCCAGTACAAATTATGCGCCTAGGAAAAGTTGCGCCGGACAAAAAGCGACCTACATTAGTCCGCCTAAGCACCAAGGAGGAGAGAAACGAAGTATTAAGCAATGCAAGACGCCTGAAAGAAGCTTGAAATGTATACAAAAACGTATTCATCAAAAAGGATCTTCACCCTGCAGTTCGCAGTGAATGGAAGAGGCTCAAAGAGGTGGAATTAACGGAGAAACAGAAGCCAGAAAATGCTGGACGGAATATTGAGATTGACTACGGAAGAAGGGAATTACACAGAGACGGTGTGGTTATCGATTGTTGGAACCCTATCTTTTTCCAACCCCGCCGCTAGGGGTGCGGTCAAGGCCGGGAGCAAAATTGGAGGACAGTATATGAATCGTTAAGGGTATTTTACTGGAACGTGCATGGAATGAGAAGGCACAAAAATAATAATCAATTAAAAATATCTTTGAGAGAGTACGACATCATAGTATTGGTTGAAACATGAGTTTATGAAGTTATTATTACTGGGGGTATGTTAGCATTTAGTGATTGATCCCAAGTCCTAAGCAGTAGGCTTACACTTTAACGGGGTATTGAAGAATACGTCTCTAAAGCTCAGACCAACTGCGTCCTTTTTTTAATTTCGCTTGGCAAAATCAATACATGTTTCAATAAACATTCATATTGTTTAACTTGTGTAGCGTGAATTTCTTTCGATTTCAGAAAAAAACTTAGTGTGCTCTCACGTACACCCTACTCTACAGTTAGTGCAGGTTTTAAGTCGCACATTAAACGCCATCTCCTCTATACAATTTATTTTGCTGTTAATTCTAACCACTTTCGATAATATTTCATAGATTAAAAGTTTCTTAAAATTCCAGTGGTGGTAATAACCGATATTTCTTTTTCACCGTGAGCCTTATTTATTTGTTATTTACTTTTTTTTGTATTCTTTAATATAAAAGTTTTAAGCACATTGTGTTTATTGAAAGGAATCGTTTGAAAATGTTTGAAAAAAAACAAGTAAATTGAAGTAAATTGGAAGTGTCGGGCGAGGAAGGTAATAACTGCTTAAAGGACAATAGTCATATAAAAATCCATTTCTCGAATTTTGAAGATTCAGCACTCAATCTATACACAAGAGGTATGTTTTAATCGATCCCCGCCATTTAAAAATTATAAAAAACAATCTATTAGTAGTAAAAAAGCGTTTTAGTAAACCTCACCTCATAAACGAAGCAACAGATCTGGGTCAAGTGGTACTGTGACGACAATGAGGATAAAGGTCAATGAGACTTAACTGAGCTGCATGGTGCAAACAGACAGAATAATTTTGGAAAGTTGTGTTGAACGGAGTTGAGCAATTTTCTTTATGCCTCAGTGTGTTGCCGTGGGATTCACCAAATTTGCAGCACTCCTTGACTATTTTCTTTGTTTGTGACGGTCTTCCGTGACTAACTTACTAACTTCGGTGACAATAGTTGCGATGCTCGCGATCTCGGTCACCTCAGGTGTTTTAGATCATATCAAAAGCTGATAGTCTTTTAGATTGACTGTCATCAGTTGGCAAGCTTACTAATTGCTGATGCAATATTAAATGCATTGTAGTTGACCAAGAGCTCGTTAACAATAAAACCTGTTAATTATGCACCGCTGCAATTCCCAAGCCAGGTAATAACAGGTATGAAACTCGTCTTGGTAGGCTTTCATATTTTTCAATATATATATATCATTTATTTCATGGGGTTATTTTATTGGTATTTGTAAATGACATTAAATATCAATATTTAAACAATTAAGTTCAAACACGGTTGCGAACATTAATAAAAGAAATTGCTCTCAGGGTATCTTGAAGCATGCGTACCCTCTACCAGGGCGAGTGATAGATTTTTTTAAAAGATATTCACAGATATGTCTCTAGCTAGATAGATGGTCATTTAGAGCTCAACTCTCCCTGTTGAGAAATCTCAAGGCTGATTACATGGCTGATAATTGTTTGCATAACTGCTCAGGCACTGCCACTTAGCAGGTCCAGTCTAAGTCTGCGTGACAGCAATCAAGACAGTTAATTACTCTGATTTCAATCACGTGCTCTTCTGTGACAGATAAAAATAGCCCCCTGTGAATAGCTGCAGACAAAAATGGGAACTGCTGTAATAAAATGGTTCGTAATCCTAATTCGTTTATGCTTTGAGGATTTGTTTCTGAAGATTATTTTATCTGAAATATTAAATAATTTAAAAGATTTATCATTTTATAACTTGAAACGCAAGTTCTGCGTCTGTACGCAAAACTTTTTTGCAAATTTGTAAGCTTATAACACCGTGCTATAAAGATCTACTCAAGAAAAAAATTTGCTTGGGTAAAATTGAGTACGGAATGAACTAGAGACACTTGGCTTGTCATTAAGTTTACACAAAAATATGTCAGATAACTTTATACTGTCTTTGAAAGAGTAAAGATTGAAAGATAATTTTAGACAAACTTTGACGGGGGAAATATTTACAAAGAGTAAAGGGCTATTGCGCCAACATCTTGTTGAAAATTTTACACTGCAGTTCTATTTAAATAAGCTAAGGAACTAATTGCCAAATTTAGACTTTCATCACATAATGTTCAGGGGCGTAACCAGACCTGCAAAATTGTACGCATAGATTTTAAAAAATTACAAGCACGTACAGCAAAATGTAGACTTACGGAAAACATGAAGGACAGCGTAGCACAGCAAATGTACCTCATATAGTAGCTTAATTTCCATTAATAATAAAATCATCATTTAAGTCAAAAATATTCTCGCGATTTAATAAATATTCTAATTTACCCAGAACGGTATATTTATTTTAAAGGAAGCTAACTGAAATATAGTTTTATTATTTCTTTGTGAAAATTGCCCATGTCACCCTGTTAGTTTGAAGGTCTAAGCTGGATCACGTCCATGTTAAAATTCCTATGAAGCTGTGCAGGATAAATTCTTCCTTTCTTTCTCTAGCTCCTCGATAAACCTGGTGTTCAGATTTTATCTACATGTATACACAAGTACAGTTAATGTACGCTGCAGGAACAGGAAAATATTTCGGCGTCATTCTTCAAATATCAACTGTACAAGTAAGTCCCTTTTTGATGCTTTTTAAGTTTCAATACAAGTAAATGTCTGTCCCACAGACCAGTTCTACAAATGTTTTTCGATTGTTTCTTAAATATGTATGTTTACATGTGTGGTGTATCAAACTCCATCGCATTAAAGGATGAGACCAGCTTGTGACCACCATTGCAGATAAAATCGCAACTACATTGTAGGGTTTCTTATCTGATGCACGTTTGCACGTTGTAAATACTCCTTTCGCCCCCGTTATTGTTCTCTCGGAAAAGAAAGGAAGTTGTCTTTGTCTTCAATATGTTTGAGCTTAGGCAGTCCCTTAGTCCCAGGTGCACAGCTTTTAGCCTCTGTTGCAGATGATTTTATTTAAACTGAATTAATTGATATACTGATTTTTTCTTAATGCAATTATAAGTAAGCAACATTCAGAATATATATGTAACAATTATTACACTTGATACATCGTAGTGAAATCTATCTTGTCGTCTTGACAAATGTGTGTATATTTGTTTGTGGACCTTTAACGGTGCTGGAGAGGGTACACATTTGCACCCATCTTAGTGTCATGAAGAGTTTACTTCCTTATCTCTGTAGTGGCGATGCTCTTCATAGTAAATTTTTTAATATCATTCAACTAGAAAAAAGACATTTTCATAAATTAACCAAGGCTTATAAACACGTCCTGAAATAATGATAATGTACAGCGTATTTAATTTTTTTGTTTATTTTTATTGACTTGTAGATTGAGTGTTATGTTGCCAAATACTATTATTTGCAGACAGATATGGAGTGGTAGAGTGCGATAATGGTGGAGTCGTTAGTGTCGACACGTCAAAGTCATACTATCATTTTTTATTTATTCTCTTCAAATTGAGCGTTGGTTTTAATAGACTTGTGAAATTTTAATGAAACTGTTCTACACTGAGCGTTGGTTTGTGTTTACACTTGTTTATTTAAGTGAATATGCTGTTAATTGTATTTTCTGCTAAACCCGCTTTATATATTCCCGTTTAACTGACGAAGTACAGTAAGTAGATGCTTTGATTTTTGAAGTATTAAGAAGCGGTGCAATATTTACCGGACAGCAATTAGCGGCTATTAATGACATCACGCCTAAATGCACACGCTTCCTGAATAAGACGGTCGCCCCCTGCCAGGTTGAGAGATCGGGACACGCTCTCCTGCCACGCGACTGGCTAAATATCCATTGTTAAACGATCCTCCTACTTCCATTGTTCAAAAAGTGGGCGGTAGGCTTGGTCACGGTGAAGAGTAACCGTGTTCGTAGACACGATCACGGTAGTGAGAACAGATTAAAAAGCCTAGTACCCCCAGGTCTGCGGGAGCTGCTCTTTGAAGCTAACGCACAGGTAGATTTTTACCTGAGATAAATATCGCCAGCAAGAGTGCGTTCGAAACTCGCAAGACAAATTGAATGCCATTTAACCCTCTAATTAAGAGGTAAAGGAAGTTCCAGTTAGATGGATCATTAAGATAGGACTTGTAAAGGTAACGGGCATTGTTTACCTCAGTTTAATAAAAGTATGCAAGACGGGGTGTCAGCGGTTTAATAAAATAAATTGAATTTCACGAATAGCATGGACCTCATATGCAATAATCAACAGTACCCTTAACTCATTCAAATGCAGTGTTTTATACAACTTGGGATAACCATAATTAAATGCTCGTTAAAGAATTGACTAGACGGGAAATGGTTTTACACAGCTTTACAAGGATTTAGACCCCTCGGGTAAGAGATTTGAATGAGTATAAACTTTTATCAGAAGCCAGAAAAGTCATCTTACAGGTAGACAATTCAGCTCAGTTTGACAGCTAAGCACGCTCTGTTCTCCGGTGGCACGATTGTCGTCATCGGACCACGTGCCCACGTAGCTCATTAACTCCCAGGCCGAGCAAAGAGGACGTTTTTTAAAGCCAAAAATTTACAAAATTAGCTTTTACTTTGTGTATTTGGATAAAGATATCGTTAGTTGGGCATGTTTTCTGAAGAATATGCTCCGTTCAGGCCTTTCCGACGGTATGACGCAAATCCTTTAATTATTTACACTCTCCTGTCCTAGTATTGAGCAGTCAAACAACATGTCCCTGTAATAAATGTTATCAGAGTCCCCATATATAGAATAACTTAACAGACAATCAACACCTGGGTTAATAAATAAACTAGTTCAGTTCTGCTATCTCTGTATCAAGTGTCTCGTGGTGCGGCGTACAGCTCAGGTGACTCCAGCTATCAGGACGAGTGAGGTGTGTTGTCACGTACGCCCAAGTGTACAGTTACCGAAGGTTTAAATGAACCATCTAAAATGCATATTGAAAATAAGAATATAAACAAAATCCCTGGAAATGTAATTACACTTAATAATTGGATATCATGCATGAGTGCAATTATGATTTTCACAGATTTATGGAGATGATTTATTTTCAACATTATGATGAGAATAAGGAAATATAAAATCGGGATAGGCCTATTCCTTGAATTAAATCTCTAGAAGATTGAACTGCGTGGCTTCTGAACATTTTTCACGAAACGGAAGGCTGTTTTTAGCGCAAATCCATGGTTGATTGAACTAAGATATAAAAAGGAGAAACTATATAAATATACAGTTACAGGATGTCGGGGACTGGGAGCTTGTCTGAATAGTAGATCGACCAAAACAAAAACAATCAAATTTGGCACTTATTTATATCAAATATTGTCTCTTATCATTTACCAGGTATAAATTATAGACACGTTAATATTTAATAAAATCAGGTGATTCTGTAACAATTCATGGGTCGATGGAGGGTGGCGATGGGATAGTACGGTAAATAAGAAGCTTTTTAAACTGCGACTTGATCTAAAATTGATAGTGAGTATTAAAAGTTGTTGGTCATGCTATGATGGAGTATTATTCAGAAAAATAAAATGTGCACGAGATGCTCGATAATTTGGGAGAATTTGGCTGATAAATGTTCATTGGCTGACTACATTTGAAGTTATTTAGATGTGACTGAAATTTTCAAAAAAAAATTACTCAATTTCCACAATTTCTCTTTCTAGATAATTTATTCAACAACGAGTTGCATGAGTAGTAAGCTCGTAAATATTACTCCTGTTAAAATGTAAGTTAACTGCATTTAAAGCCGGTCTAAAGTCAATGTAAGAGTGCATTCCAATATATTTAGATCGATCCATCTGGATCGACCTAACTCCCTGGGGGTTCACGCTAAATTGCAGTCAGCGAGTGCGCACGACAGTTAATTACCCCCTTACAGTTTTTAGTAGGCGGGACAGACGCTTAAGCCGACTAAGCTGACAGTAATCTAGTGAGACTCCCCACAGGGATAGATCGATCTAAAATCTGTGGGAATTGGGTCTAAGACTGGGTTCCAATTCCTATATCGATCAAACAGGATCTGCCTATATCCAAGGTGTTTCTCGCTAAATTGCTTTCAGCTTAAGCAGCTCATATGTCTGGCACGCCTACTAAAGCTCTTAAACGATAGTTGATTACCCCCTATTAGCTTCTGTAGCCGGGACAGACATCTACGCCGCTTAAGTAAACTGCAATTTAGCGAGAATCCCCTAGGGGATAGATCGATTCAAAGTTAGTACGATAGGTCTGGGAATGGTCTCTAATTGATGGTGATTTAATAGCACATGTGATGCTATTAGTGCATTGCATTGATATCTAAAGACCGGTATAAAAATGTGCTGCGGCACTCTGTTAACGTGCACATGTTCACACGGTCTCACTGGACTGAAGTACTGGATAGCATGCACGCGCCGTCATAAGGACGTCGACAGGACTCTTATTTGTCTCATTTAACCTCGGGATCTATCAAAGGTCCTTTGCCTGATACCTTCTGGCTAATCAAAATCTCTTTGATAATATTTTAATAAAATTATATCAAAATAGAAATCACTAATTAATTTTATTGGCATGACTGGAATATTCGTCTATCTATTGTTTAAATGAAGCACATTGTTTTTTGGACTCTGTATTAGACTGCGTCATTGATAAAATGGTTATTTATGGCCACCTACCAACCTTAAAGCAGGCCGTCGGCCGTCGAGTCCGGAGATACCGTACTGGTGATACCGCTGTGAGCATTCCCGTTAAATAACTCCCGTAAGTTCAACATCATTATATGTATCAAGTCTGCAATGATGCGTTGATACTGAACTAATCACAGCATGTGTCAATGAAGGACAGACGTCGTGTTGATAACGAATGTAGGTAGACAATTACCTCATGTCTGCGGTAATTACAGTTGTATGATGCAAATATGGTAGTTATTTTTAGGAAAAGTTTTAGAAACATGATATTTTTTTATTTTTAGTATTAAAGGTAAAATGTTCACATTGGCGAAACTTAAAGTAGGGAGTTAGGGAGCATTCAGAAAGACCCGTCGCACCAGGTGGATCGATCCAACTCTGCAGGAAACATCGCTAAAGTCCATACAGTGCAATCATCTTAAATGTCTGACACGCCTCCTGGAGAGGTTAGGGGGTGAGCACACGCACTGTGTAATAAACTTTTATCACCCTCTAGCTATTCAAGGGGGCGTGTCAGGCAGTTAAGCTGATTACACCGAATGGGCTATTCCCCGCAGAGTAGGATCTATCCAGCTGCTACGATGTCTAAAGCTACTCTTTCAACCGGTAGTGCGTGCTCCTACGAGCGGTTTGCGTGCAAAAAATTGGCCAAGTAGTAAGATACACGCACGTGGAACGTACTTTTTTTGGTGGACGCAAACGCGACGCAAAGCACGCAGCCCGAAAACTGGCCAGTTTTTCGCTACGACCTGTCTGCGACAATTAGAACGCCAGAAGCACGCTCGTAGCACGCAAGACAAAAGTGCTGAGTAAGTGCGCTTGGCGTACGTGTAACGCAGGAAAAGCATGCAGAAATTCCGGGGTACTTTACCACGAAGACGTATACTTACCACGCAAGAGACTCGTACGTTCGACTTGCTTTCAATGTACGTGTTAACAAAAAGGGGGGTGAGCGCACTTCCTCCGTGCGTTTATCTTACTTCCAAAGTGCGTAGCGAGTACAGTATAAGTGCGTCACACTAAGACGACGCATGTGACCAGCACGATAAAAGTGCGTCACAAGTACTTGCTTAGGTGCATCGTGCGCCTATATCAAAGCTGCTACGAACAGTCTGCTCTCAGTTCAAAGTCGATGGCGCATCCTTCTTGGAAGTGCGATTTTTGGAAGCTAAAACAGTGAATGATGAAGAGACTCGGTGCTCCCTTTTATATTATTTTGAATTTACGTGCGTTCCACCAATTTGACTCACGAGTGTCATGCTTAACACTTCCGTGCTCATTACGTTTCTCTTACTTCGTATGTACGATTTCTGAAAACGCACGCTTCACTTGCAATACACGTACGCTTATCTCACTCACTGTGTGCGACACAAGTACAGATCGTACGTTCTCTTTACTTCTTCCTACTTCCAAAAAGGCGTACAGACCACCTACTCATGAAGTACTTACTACTTACGTCGGCTGCGATTTAATTTTCATCCTGCGACAACGCTACGCCTGACAAGAACTCCGAGGACGCACGATCTCTAAGCACGCACGACGGGTTGTAAGAGAGCCTTAAAACAGGACGGAGTCTTATGATAAATATAGCATACGGAAGAAAACTATTTAGGTGAGCATTCACATCAAGAAGAGCTGAGGTCTAGTACGGCCGCGACCTAAATATGGCGGACCTAAATGAAAGGAAGACCGCTTAAGCCATTAATAGTCTCTCTGCCTCTCACACGCCTCCCCATGTGTCGTCCCTGCAGGGGCAAACTAAAGCCTTGGTCCCAACCGAACGTATACGGGCTGCTACGTGTGGTCTGCGGCCAAAAATTGGGGAAAACGTGGGAGTTCGTGCGTGAAGAGCACGTCCATCGTGCGACTTTTGGAGGACGCAAACAGCACGTAGAAACTTTTCGACATGATCAACATGATCAACATGATCAAAAAAATTTGAAGAAGTACGACAGGCGTTCGTGCAGCGTACGCTTGTCGCACGGGACACGTGCCGAAATTATTTATCCAATTTCGCTTGGGTGGCTACGGTGCGTACGATGCACGTGGTTATGGCGCACGGTACACGTACTTATTCCTTGCTCAGTCCGTACTTACTCCGTACTTCCACGCCCCCACTGTGTGGACCTCACGGACGTCTTGCACTAGTGGTCACTTCATACGCACAGACCGTGAGTATAAAAGGAGGAACATATACGAAAGTCCATCATTTCACCCTTGGATCTCTCGTGCAGAAAATGTCAAAAAAAGTCAACAAAGAGCAAGAGGGGGAAAAGGGGGCTGGGGCAAGCCAAGCAACAAGAGAGTCACCAAGGCTCTTGGAAGAAGTGGACATGGTCAGTGAAGAAGCAGGGGAAACACGACAGGAAGATGAGAGAGACAGTTTGGAAGTGGACAGAGGCAATGGAGAGGAGAGCGATCATTTCCAAGAAGAGGAACAAGATGAGGGTGAGGAGGAGCAACAGTATGTGGAAATGGATCAGAAAAGTTCACATTATTTTAGCTCATGTAAAGAGGAGAAGTTGGTGGAGTTCTTCTCTGATAACGAGTGTTTGTACAACAAAGCCCACCCTAATTATTCAAACCAGACCCATAACGATAAGCTGTTGGCTGATCTGTCCAGAGAATTAAATTCATACCGTAAGTACACTTAACATATTTATTTAATTTTTTTAATTGGATGCTTTTAATTGTCGGTGCTAAGTGCAAATTAAGGACTTCTATCAACCACAAACAAAACGATCGTTTTGACAATGAAATAAATTTTAACAATGATTTCTCATCTTTATTCACCAGCAAAGAATATTACTGGATGGTGAAGAAACCAACGGACCGCCGTTGGAAATGTGTATAAAAAGAAATCAGGACAAGCATCTCAACATTTGACAGCTAGAAAGAAATGGCAGCTGCAAAATTTTAACTTTCTGACCACATTATTCCCAGAACTTCTACTATAGAGACAACGACAGTAAGTCCAAATTATCATTACTATTTTTATAATCCATTCTATGGAAGATCACGAATTCCTTTATTTAATACATGTGTTATTAACCATTGTTTCAAAACATTATAAAGCACATGTGATGTAGGTTGAGGAATACGATTTTTTAACCTAATATGTGTCATGATAATATTAGATTTGAAATAAAAATAATTTAACACGTAATTGTAAAGAGGGTAAATAGGGGTGCTTAGAAAGATAGAGGATAATGTGGCAATTTTGATATGATGAAAATAATTTTTTATTCCAGATAGGAAAGGATAGTAATGATGAGAAAAAGGATCTTTCCACCACTAACACCCACCTGCCAGTCAGACCGCCACGGCCAGCTGTAGCCACCATTCTTCTCCACCCACCCCCTCCAAGAAAGCCAAAAAATCCAGGCTGGATGACCTGCTGGTCGACTATATTTCAAGGCCCAGGCCTGTCGAGGAATTGAGAAAGAAGGTAGTTGAATTTTTGTATCTCTAGTCTCATGAATATGATTGCCTATTTTTGTCACATTTTTTGCACATAGCACACATTTTCTGTCATATCTAACACAGTCAGTTTTAGTTACATCATTTTGGATCTATGCTTTTAATGTTATCTTTCCTCTATTTACCGTAGATATGACCCCTAACAATCCATGCTTTTAATTTTATCAGAGTACTTCCTCTATTTACCTAAGATAAGACCACTAAGACTGCATTCCCATAGATTGATCCATCTAGATCGACCTAACTCCCTGGGGGTTCACGCTAAATTGCAGTCAGTCGAGCGGGCACCATAGTTACCTGTAATTACCCCCTTACAGCTTTTAGTAGGCGGGACAGACATTAAGCCAGTTAAGCTGACACCAATCTAGTGAGATTCCCCAGGGGGATAGATCGATCTAAAATCTGTGGGAATGGGGTCTAAGACTGACTGCAATTTAGCGTGAACTCCAGGGAGTTAGGTCGATCTAAATCTAAATCTCTGGATGGATCTAAATTTCTGGGAATGCACTCTAACAATTCATGCTTTTAATGTTATCAGAGTACTTCCTCTATTTACCTAAGGTATGACCACTAACAACCCATGCTTTTAATGTTATCAGAGTACTTCCTCTATTTACCTAAGAGCAGCAAAAAAACATACATTTTAACTGATTTTTAAGATAATTTATTATTTACGTCTTTTTCTGTTTGACAGAATCCCTCCCAGCCCAGACTGTCACTAGGCAACCTGGACACGAGCTTCTCAGGGATTGGACTGTCAGAGGCCTTTGTTGATGTGAGCACTCAGGAAACCACAACGCATATAACCATGATACCAACAACGTCCATCTCTGCCTCTGCTGAAACCGCGGGGAGGACCATCGAGCCATCTAATGAGGACCAATTTTAAATTTGTATTTGAAATATCTGTTTCATGCTTTTTATGTTTGGTTATGAAAAATAAAATTTAGTATTGCATGAACTTAATGAATTATTTCACTTTGGGAAGTTTATTTTGTCTAAATGATGAGAGAAATATAAACCAAAAATTACACTGTTTTCCTTTATAAATCTTCTTAAATTTGAATTTATTTTAAAGTGAACTCCCCAAGAGATCTAGGATCGTAGAAAACACAATAATATTACGGTGTACTGGTATTAATGTTTTAAATTTATTTATAAATAAATGGCCAACGATCATGATATATGTAAAAAGTATTTAAACCTCATGCATGATGTCAAAACATTAAAAAACATTATGGTTGTTGATGATTTTTTTTAAAAGGAATTTAAAATCATGCTAATTTTACAATATTATGGAAATGCTTTAATGGTGTTTTTATAACATTTGGTGTTTACTGGGATATTTCCCCTTTAAAGTATTATTTTCATGGTTGCAATCTCACTTTAAAGCAACTCTTTCTCTCCATTGCTTTTCTGATTAAGATGGAAAAAAGGAGGAACAATTTCTTAGTAACTTTTATTGTTACATAAAACATCAAAACATACCACGAGCACATTTATTAGAAAATAATTTCAACACAATCATTACACTGCAGTGCACAATATAAGTTTCATTCAACTTTGATGGAAAGAAAGTTTGTAACAGACTATCCAATGTCTACTCAATGTTGTCCTGCCATGGAAGACGCCTAATGTCACTGCTGTAATAGTCTCCCAAATAGTTCCTTATGATCTTGCCCTCCCTGGTTATGCGTTTGCCTCCAACAAGGTTGGGATCTGCCATCTGCACTGCATCTCTCCAGGCTCCGGGGACAACATTGCATTCATCATCCTCTTGGTCCACATCAGCCAATGCAAGTTGAGGCCTACCTCTGCGCAGAGGGTTGTGTAGTGCCAGACACGCTTGTACCACAGTGATGGACCGACGCGGAGACAGCTGCAGAGTGGTTAGGAGGCATCTCCAACAATGGGAAAGAATTCCGAATCCATTGTTGACAACCCTTCGAGCCCGTGTAAGCCTGTAATCGAAGACACGTTCCTTGTGAGACATCCCTCGTCTGCTGTAGGGCTTCATCATCCATGTGCGCAGAGGAACTGCGTCGTGTCCAACCAGAAAGTATGGTAAGTCCCTGTCATCTCCTGGAAGAGGTTCCGGGTCAGGGAATCCTATCCTGTTGGTCTCCAGAGCACGTCTAATTGTAGAAATGTTAAACACACCGGCATCAAATAAGGAGCCATTGGCACCAACCATACACCCAACGAAGTTGTACTCAGCATCAACTATGGCCAGCAGGACAATTAAAAAAAAAACCGGTGAAGTACAGAGAGCCACTGTTCTTTCGTTTCTTGTTTGCCACATGCATCCCAACAATTGCTCCGCACGTGTGATGAAAGTTCCAGCGGGAACTGAATTTTCGTGCTACAACTTCCAGCCGTCTGCAGTTGAGGGTAATGTAAAGAAGTCGGCCTTGTACTCCTCATATATTGCTGTGCAAACTTCTGGTATGAACTTGAATATGGTGTTATGAACCACCCTGAAGTTGAACGCCTGACAGCGGTAGCTTGCCCCTGTTGCCAGGAACCGCATTGCAGCAAGGTAATATGGCAAGTTTCAATCCTGGTTCCAAAACATTAAATGAGGAAAGTGATGAAAATGTTGTTATATAACATTGGTATTTAATATCTTAATATATGTATTTAATGTCAGTATGTATTTATGTAGTGAAAGTGGGTGATGTTTCCATTCATACCTTCCGCTCTTGGTGTTCCTCGAAGTGACCGGTAGGAGGAGTTCAGCGAACAGGTTTTGGTCGACTTACGTATTTCATAAAGTCACCCAGTGATTCCCTCTCAAGCTCTATAAAAAGCGTAAAGTACCGTCCAAAGAGTCTTCCCCTCTCTATGTAAAGGCCTTACCCAGAATCGCCTAGATGTCTCTGTTTCTCTCGCTCTCAGATTAAGGCCATCAAAAGTAGCTATAGGTCATACTAGTGTTCAGGAGCCCGAAGCTGGGCCTGGAGATTCAACGCTAGCAGTCTCTGCGGCGGGATTGGGCCCGCCATCTTTGAACATCGCTGCTGACATAATGATCTCTTCAAACATGCACTGCTTTTATACCCTCTCAAAAAACATCTCAACACGCACGAAGGAGGACGAGCAACAAGCGTAGAAAGTCGGCAAGACTGCCTTACGTCCACTTGCGTTGTCCTTGCGTTACCCGCACTCTTAGTACGGATAACGTACGTGGTGCACGATGCTTGTACTTTGCATGCACGGAGCGCGTGGAACACTTGCGAAAGCCCGTCGGGCGCAGCAGGTATTTCTGCCGTGCGGAGGCTGTGCTTCTCACGTACTTTCCACGCACTTTCTCCTTGCAATCACCAGTTACTTGATTCCTTCCCTGCGAATTAGCTACGTCCTAGCCGGACGCAAGGACCCTAAAAAACCGTGCGTTCAAAACGTAGTTGGGATCTAGGCTTAATTAAATCTCGACCCAATTCAACCGGTCGAGGGAACACGCGTGGGGAACCGCGTGAGAGGCGGGGAAACCATTACAGGATTGCGCGGTTTCCCTTTCATGTAGGTCTGCCATATTAGACCTCGGCTCTTCTCGATGTGAATGCTCCCTTAGAACTGCAGCTGTCATGTAATCACTTGTAAGCAAAGAAAGCTTAGGATCGAAGGTGCGACAACTCCTTTTTTTAAAATAAGAATGCTTGTATAATATGAAGAACGTGAATCCTTATGATTCCATTTCGACCAAAAAATCGTAGTGAATATCTGGACAATATTCGTGCGATTTCAGCCGAATCCCACGAATATTCGTAACACTATCGCACCTGTAACGTAACTGAATCGTAGAGCGTGTCGATTTAGACCAGAAAATTGGCAAAATCTCACGAATCCTCACGAATCCTGAAATTCCGGGCAATTCGTGGGATTCGTGGTCTAGCTGTGTGAAATAGGGGCCTTAGGGGCATTACACGTAATATTGAAACAATAAGGCAGATTGACTACTGGCAGTAAGTAAATAAATCACCTTATATAAACGGAGCACCCGCGTTCGACAAGACCAGATTACTTTTGTTTGGTCCAAACATTTGAAGGGAACATTGCGTTATTACACGTATATGTTCAGATCAGTCAAACTGGTGCTATAGAGAAAACTGTTCTGCCCCATATATATAGCGCATGTTAAAAGGGACAAGGTTATCTGAATACAAAATGGAATATTCCTTTTTTTTATTTGGTCAGTTTTACAAAACACAGACGTTATTATTTAACTTTTGCATATTTTAACTTCTACTGGCGTTAAAGATCGGAATAAGTTTATATGTTGCTAATAATTCATACCTGTATTATACACATTGTATGTACACAGTGTATTTGGGTTATCCTTATACACAAATAGAGCTTGAGATAATCTATCATATTCAAACAAATGTATGAGCTGCTAAATAAGGCATCTCCAAGAAGACTTATTTAAGGCACGATGAAAAGCCCTACGGACGCACAGAGGGGTTTTATGTTTTAAAGTTTCCTTTCGCGCGCGCGCGTGTGTGTGTGTGTGTGTGTGTGCGTCAGGGTGGGGGAGGGCGTAGGGCTAGGAAGTGAATCTCCCTCTCTGGCAATTGTCAATGTTGACAGGTACCAGTATGTTCATGTACATGTGCCCATTTTACCGTAGACATTTTCATTATCATAAATTAACCCTTTTCTAATTTGATTCCCCACATAAGACAACTACAGATCACTTATACTTATAAAGCCAATTCATAGGAAAACGCATGCAAAACCCACCTCCAAACACCATAAAAACCGTCCTACCATACGCCACCATACAAACTCCGTTCACCGCAAGTATATGCTAAGCCTTAAGATAATACGTAGAATACATATGTTAGACCAGATCATCTCTAGCAAACAAAGCTGTTTAAATAGAAAACTGCGTTGGTGAAATCAATAATGTTCACTAAGTTCTCGCTCTTATTTCAGAATGGCACTGAGCAAAGGAAGGTCACCATTAGGTTTGAAAGCTTATGAAGACGATGTACAAGGGAACGGTCACCGTCCGCTGAGTCCGACACAGCGTCACAGGTATGAGCACCAACGACTCTTAACCTTTGCCAATTGGCCTGATTGGGCACCTGCTTCTGCTCCGAGGCTGGCCAAGCACGGCTTTTTCTACACCGGCAGGGACGATGAGGTGGAATGTTTCTCTTGTCATCGAAAAGTTCGAGGTTGGAAATTGGGTGACAACCCCGAAAACAAGCACCGCCAAGTATCACCAAACTGTCACTACATAAATGGTGTTAATAAAGAGAATATTCCGATATATGTTGACGTTTCTTCTCCCGAAGAAAATGCAGGACTTCAAAGAACAATCTACGCTCCTCTTGGTCTTCGGTCTCCTGGGACTCGGGTGCCACAAGGTCCCCAACATGCGGAGGGCTCTTTGAGAGTCCCAAATGGAAATTCAATGACAGGTGAAGTCACCCATGGCACTGACAGTGATATAAGAAACAGTGCTGATGAAAGGACAGAATCACGGAACGAGGCCACCAGAAATCCGCGATCTGCTGTTAATCCAAACGCTCAAGTCGGCGTTGACACTACTGACAATCTTGCTGTCAGGAGGTCACCGCCAACTGAAACGCGCCAAAACAATCCCCATTACTCTTACACTACATCTCCGACCCTTACAAACGTCCATGAGAGTGAGGACTTTATGTTGATTATGAGGGAGAATGAGTTAACTCGTATGCAAACCTATGCTAATTTCCCAGACAGTTGTCCTGTCAGACCCAGTGAACTTGCAAAGGCGGGGTTCTTTTATTTAGGGACTTCAGATATTGTAAAATGTGCTTACTGCGGCGGTATGATCCGATCATGGGACAGGGGCGATGACGCATTTGGAGAACATGTGAAACATTTTCCGTTGTGTTCGTTTGTACAACAGAGACAAAACCGAGAGCAGAGTTCAAGCCAGCAGAACAATTTATTGTTTGACGATAACCCAATAGTGACTGAACGACCAAAACATCCCCAGTATGCAATTGAACAGAACAGGATTTTGACTTTTGAAAACTGGCCCATCAGTAAGCGGCAAACGCCAAGAGAACTGTCCATAGCGGGGTTCTATTACGCCGGCTTTGGGGACAATGTGAAATGCTTTTTCTGTGGCGGGGGACTGAGAAACTGGGAACCACAGGATGACATATGGACTGAGCATGCGCGTTGGTTCCCAAATTGTGGGTATGTGAAACAGTGTAAAGGAGTGTCTTTCATCAGAGAAATACTGCAACGCAATTCCGCCAACGGCCAATTTTCCGGCCAAGCAGGTCGGGCCCCACATACCCATCAAATAGAGGCAAGAGAAATAAAAGCTCGATTAGATGCACCATCTGCACAGAAAGTTATAGCAATGGGTTATTCCCGAGATTTAGTAAGAAAGGCTATAGAAAATAGACTTACAACTGTTGGTGACGATTTCCCTAATCTACAGTCTTTAATAGAAGCTCTTCTTAGAATTGAAGAGGAACAAGAACAAGGGGATAGTAATGGGAATACCAATTTGACAAATGATCCCCAAAATGTAGGCAGGGATCAATCAGACCAATCACCTCCAAATGACACAGCACCCTCCGCCAATACAAATAATCCCCCTGAACCCATTGACCCCGCTATCTTATCGGACAAACTAAGACAAGAAAATGAACTTTTAAAAGAACAGAGAATATGTAAAATATGTAAGGTGAGGGACGCTGAGGTTGTTTTCTTGCCGTGTGCTCATCTTGTGTCTTGCAATCCATGCTCTCCCTCTCTCAGAAAATGCCCGGTTTGTGGATCCAAGATCAGGGACACAGTGAAAACCTATCTGTGCTAGCTTGGGGAATCTATTTTCTAAAAATCTAAAAATCTATTGGCGGTATCTTGTTATCACGGTCTGTGCCTTGAATACCTCGCAGCGTAATTACTGGCAGCGCGAGCGAGTTACTTCCAAACACCAAGAAGATAAAGACAACAACTTCGTCACACATGAACGAAACACAAAATAAGAGCAGACGGCGGAAAAACTGCCGACAGTTCTATTTTGTGTCGGGAGTACCACCACAGAGCTGCGATGTAGATTCCCAATGCACCAACGATTACTCAACGATTCTGTGTGCATTTCTGCTGTTTTTCTTTGCACGAAATCGCTAAATGTCCTCATGGATATGATTAAGATCATAGGATCAAATTCGACATTTTTGACAAAGCTTGTCATTTCTTTCATACAAGTTCGAAATCTGGCCAGTGTGCATGACAATGTAAGAAATGATATACCTATTTATAATGATGCATAACAACAAGCTGTGTATGTGTGTATGGAATTAAATTTCCCGTTGATAAATATCTTCCCATTTTTATTAATCGTTGTTCAACCAGTAAACCCTGTAAATCATTGCGGCAGCTAAGATGAATACCATATGATTAGATTAAATTATTATCAAGAGTGTGTGATGGACTTTTTATCTCTGATACATGTAACATTGAATTTTGCGGAATCAGATGATTGATAGTGCTCATTGTCATTTTTATAACAGACGGGCGTACCGTTCGAAGTTAATGTACAGGTAGAGACAAAGAGAGAAATCTCTGAAGTCACATTGTGCAAACACATGTTCAATTGTTTATGATATCTGTACACTCAAATTTATGTCCTGGTTACGTATGAATAAATTTTTAAGTGTGTTGCATTCACGTTAAATATTAATCATTTTATTACATTTTGATATCATGTTTCCTCATGTGATATCAACACCTGTGTGACACAGTTCTTGGACAAATTTACAGATCAAAAACGTGTTTTCATGATACGACACAACAGCTGAATTTAAACGGCACTCTCAATCAATCCAGTTTCGTGCCTTCTGGATTAAAATAAGGAAGGGGAATGTAAAATGAGAGATGCCAATAGTGGGACAGATAACTTGATGGTGTGAAAGTCCCTTTCTTTCCGTCTCATATTTTTAATATGTGGACGTTTGGGTCGTGTCCGAGCATTCAATTTTAAGGTCACCACTTCTTCTACATTCAAACATCGTCGATGGTGCACGAAAACCAATTGGTCATCCTTTTTGGAACCTTAATCGGGGTTTTCATTTAAAAAGATAACCGACTTAAAAACTAAGTCGATTTGTGAGAAATGCAATGGAATTTGCGAATGATATGCACAAATATATTTAAATCAAAGGTATATTTTTAAAAACAACTGTGGTAGAAAAAAATACCCATTATAGTAAAATGTAAATGTATGAGAGATTCACAGATGGCCCCTTGAGTAAAAAAAATAGACCAGTTGGACATTCGTACCCGTTTTGTCTAAACAACGCAGATGTCCTGTCGAATCACGTTTTTTTTCATCTAATCACTTACAGAAATAACGATATCAGCTCTTTTCACTCTTCTTATAAAAGTTAATATTCACAAAATGTGACTCCATGCATCCATATACGGTGCGCCTCGTGAGTCGAGACCTTCTCCGCTGAAAGAAGTTCTGTTTGGTGTAATATATTCTAAAGCCGAGCTCGTACAGTCTGTTAATGATAGAAACCCTCTTCCTGTTGCTCGGCACGTCGTGGAACTCGATTCCAAGCTGTTTGACTTGCACCAGTACGCCCTCGAGGTACATTGCCTCTAAACTTGACCATTCGCTCTTTTCAATGTCGATTTTCAGGAAGTCGATTATTCGCTGAAAGAAAGAAAACATATTTCTTTTAGGGACTGCTGCAGACTTACTTGTGGAGTTCACTTTAGGACAGAGGTACTTGGTGGCTGTCGAGCCACCAGGGTCAACCAGGGTCTAAGGCCATATTCACGACGGAGTTGATCAACGGACTAACATACCTGCAGATCAAATACGGCCGACCTACTTGAAAGCTTGCCGCATAATCACGTAATGGACACTGAATAGATTTCTCGAGGGGATTATGCGACAAGCTTCCAAGTGGATCATCCTTGTTGTGAATGCGGGCTATGAACCATTTATCAGTAACTGAACGTTTTACTTGCCCGGGTCCAGTTTGACTGACATTCGCTACGGGCCCTGTGTTAACGTTGCAGACTGCTAGAACATGGCAGGAAGAACATGTCACCAATACAATGTGTTAAGTACTGAGTGAACACTAGACCAGTAACACAATGGGGCAGTAGCAAAGCCTTCAAAGATATGTCCAGTTTAAAAATATTGCCCTTTATCACAATGTAGAATGGAAACGAAGGTAATCCAACATTATAGACGGTCTCAAAGTGGATGCAATACATTGTACCAGTAGGCAGGAATATATGCAGTTTTAAAACACTTTATTTGGCACTTTGGCTTATGTTTTACTTACATCTTTATGTCCCAGAAGTCGCACAATGGATCCAAGCGTGTACATTTTCCATTTCTTAGCATTGGTCCAGTTCTTTCCGCCTAATCCTAGATTATGGAAATGGATGTTTGCGGAGCGATTGAAGTCATCTTGCCCTATGCTGGAAGTAAATGTGATACATGGAGAACGACTATTAAATTACTGTGTAAAAGGCAAAAAAAGTTTTATGGCCCGTGTTTTTATCGTGTGGACAACATCCAGCATTCCAAATTTTGAAAACAAAATTATGCACTTTTAATTACACTCATTACTGTATGATGTGCAACTTCACGTTAGTGACTGAAAAACCTTCACCATCAGGGTGAATATGTCACCGTATAGATACGAAAATCCGATCCTTTGACTCCTGTCAGCATCAAAGACATGCTTACCTTGGATCGAATGCATGAACTTCGCACTTCTTTTCTTGGTCCATGTAATCGTCAAACGACCATTTGTAGCTGATCCTGGATAAAAAGATATACATTTTCAATCTTTTTAAACTGACATGTGAGAGGAGGGGCATAGGAAGGCAACGAGGGCGTGGCAAATGCGCCAATTCTAAATCAATATCTACAGACATGAATTGCAATTGAACATATATTAATAAAACCAGCGAATTTCTTGCTTCGAGTGTTATATCTACGTCTTTGTTTTTATTAATATGTTTTATTAATTACTCTGACCTACTGAAGCAATCACTCATCCTCCTTGGTGAGCAATCAAATGAAAACTTGGCAAAATAAATATGAAAAAAATATAAAAGTCGCAGGCAAGATACCTTCTAACCAACGTCTGAAAATTCTACATGTTTATCTTCATGTACCAGTGTTCTTATTCAGGGGAATAATGAACCACTTTTCATTTAAGTGGTCTACTGTGTATTTAACTTGAACTGAGAGAGATCAAACTTTGGGGTTATAGTCCCTTTATAAAACCAGACCGGAAGCCGTAATTCTGACTGAAGGAATATGCCAAATACTGTATGCGTGACGAAAACATAGCCGATCTTACCCAAAGGAGTAGACTAAACATTTCCCCGGTTTCAAATTGTATGGCGGGTCAAGGCACACCTCCCAGCCGCCGTCTCCTGTTTCCTCGGTTCCTGCTCTAATCCGGTGTCGGCAGTCAAATTGAATCTTCATTAGGTACCTGGAGTTAGGAATATTTGCTTTTATTCTGCGAGAGCAAAGCAGTTTTCAAGTTGCAAAATAAGCGTGCTTTTTAATTCTGTTGATTATTATTCGATCACTATCAGCAGACGGAGCGAATTTTAAAGCAGCACTTTAATCTATAATTTTATCTGAACTACATACGCGAAGAAATATTCAAGATATAACTCACTGAAAAGATGTTTGTTTTCAGTATCAATAAATGATAAATTTTGATATTCACTTAAACAGTAATATATATATATATATATATATATATATATATATATATATATATATATATATCATGCATATAGTACCACATACAATTAATAATGCAACTCTGAACCACAGAAGAATTATGGTATATATTCTTGTGAAATGTATTGCCCTTATGTATTTAATGAACTCTTAGAATTTAACCCCATGGTATTGTATTTTAATAGCATTATACGCATTATAACAATCCATTCATTTATTGAAAACGTATAGTGTATAAACTGCCATTCGTCTTTGTAGTTTTAACACTCATGTGTTATCCGTTTGGCGTAAAAATGTAGGGGCGTCTCCAATATTGACTTTTCAACGGTATACCTCAAAATGAATGCATATTCTAATAAATTGCCTAAAGTCCAAGGATGCACTTCAAACGTGTTCGTTTACAATACCTGAAATAATCCCTCTCAATTTCATCGTATGCAAGCTGCGGCAGGGTGAGATTCAGCGTCACTTCCGGTGAGTAGTCGATGTCGTCTGCTAGATTGTAAAACGTTTTTGGAGGAGAAGATCTCGATGGAGAAATGTGCCTTGAGGTCGGTTCAGTTGCCTTGATGATGAATGAAAAGAAAACAGTAAGTTGTACGTGCTAACATTTCACTTTAATTTTATCCTATACAATATGTAACTTATCCAGTTTTGGTACTACATTTGGAGAAAGGTCAAAATGGTTAGGGTTAGTCGGAGTATTGTCTTAGTATGAGTATTAGTAAATGAGACGAATGTACAAAGTCATGGGGAATGCACTACGGTTTCTAGTGGAATACGATTCCTGTCACACCGGCATCCATTAACAGCCTAAATCCCTTCAGCTACGAGAGACATTCAAATACTATATAGATTTTTATGTTAGAAGTAAAACGCCCACTTACCAGTTTCAAGGGGGACTCGGCCTTGCCACTGCTGACTTTGAGCAGCACACGTTTGCGTTCACTTGCCGCTTAATAGAGGCAAAGACATTTGGTAAGAAGTTATTTTATTTTGTGCATTAATATAACACAGAGGAAAGATTTGGCGTATTTAATACTGTCAAAGCTGCGTGCTGTGCCAGTTTGTCATTACATGCACAGAAACATTAAAATTTACATTACTAAAGAAATTCAATGTAAAATAAACCATAAGTAAACCTTAAGTATTTATTCACATCGCACAGATCCTACGACTTTAAACTTCGAATTCCTATAATTGAACGATGGATGAAAAGGGATTTCTGTTCGCTGTTTTTTTTTTCTTGATTGTATGGAGCAGTATAACCTACTATGGTATAAATAAAAAAGGAGGGGGCTAATAGGAAAAATGGAAACGTCACCTTCACGGATCCAAAAAGCGGCAAGCCATATTACAGACACGGCACTCAGAACGGCAAGAAATTTGAATGTTCTTCTTCGGATCATATTGGCCGAAGCTAAGGAAAGAAAATACGCAATAATTACGCAGTATTTGTAGGATATATACGCACGCCAACTGCTGTAGAACAGGGAGACTCATGTTACTGTTTCTTATAGCCTTAGTCATGTCTCACAAAAGAAACTAGAGCTTTAATATCGGTCTAAATTTTAGATTAAAAGTTTTTGTCTACCGTGAGCCAAAATAAATTACTAGTAGTTCTATTGAATGAATTATAGCATTGCGCCTGATGTTATGACAAGAAATCCTGGCGAATGCCTCACTTTAAAACTCACTCAATTTAGATGGACTAAGTATGAATCTAGCTTGAATTGAAGTATCTAGATCACGTTTTCCGTCTAAAAGTTTGCGGCCATTTCAGCGTAAAGTTCTTTTGTGAATCAATCTCAAGGACCTTTCGATTTTATCCTGTTTTAGCAGATAAAACTAAGCCCCAAACCACTTTATCCTCTTTTTTGTGAGGCAATCCCCTGCCTGTTTTGATAAAACGTGATTTGATTTACTGATTGACTTGACTTTTTTATTAAAATTAAAATTGCTTACTATAGGCTATTCGAAAATCCGACATTGTACATGTACTCCACTTGGGGAAACCACGAATGGCACGCTGAGGCATTTTGTACCACATGCACATAATACAAGTATGAATTTTGTATTAACCAAAGACAGCCTTCGGGAACACGAAAGCAATATATCTTCTTCGTCAGTATTTTAGAACGTCATTTCGCTGAGTGCCCTGGCTACATATTTTAGGGAAAAAACGTGGATAGGTAATGGTGGAAATGAAATCAAATCTCATTCTGGATATTTCATTTTGAAACGGGGGTCACAATGCTTCAACCTTATCACTTTTTCATTCCCATCATCGTAGTTTAAAACAATTGGATGGATCACAACATTCACTTCTTTGATGACAAAAAAATTAACTTAGTTTGCGTAATGTTCTTGTATATGTTTCACGTCCCTTACAAAAAAGTCCTATAGGATCCTATTAAATCCTATAGGATTCTATAGGACTTTTTCGTTACGGGTAAATCCATACCAACAGGACCACGGGTAGAAGATAGGGTACATAGCCAATGCCATTTTCACGATTCTTAAACCTCTCCCTTAAATTATCACCCCATTATGCTGGTCATTTTACAAAAAGATTACATATACATACATACGATTGACTCAACTAGATCAAAGTTTGTGTCGCTCATATATATATATATACTGAGCAAAAATATAAACGCCCCATCTGAATTATTCAAATAACATGGGGTGGGCTTCGGGCAGTTATCTGTAGCTTCGGTCAGTCTGGACAATGATCTTTAGCACAATGAACAGCAGAATTCACTTTGAATGATTTAATATCAATATAGCCCATAATGCCGATAGATTTTTAAAAGTATTACATGGGGCATATTTGTCCATTCTATTTAATAGCTGGTTCTCAGACGCTCTTGAATTTAAAATATGTTAATAATTAGTCTAATAAACATAGAAAATTCTATATAAATTGAAAAACATTACCTTATTGCCATAAGATCTGGAACAGTGTCTAAGCCTACATTCCCTGTATACGGTGTTTTCATATGTAGCTGCAGGTTTCATGAAAAATTGATGGCATGGCAGCAGGTATTGAATGCCGGGTATGGCTTTGTGTGCACTCGTCTCTAGTGCCATATGTTTATTAAATTAATGATAGCAATGCGGGACGGTAAAAGCTGAAAACCGAGCCAATATAAAGATCCAACCCTTACTGTACATTTAGCAAGTGTAATTTATGGTAGTATTTGGGATATGTAAAGGGACCGTAGTATAGGGGGTGTTAAACACAAGCTTACAGTCACATGAACACAGGTGCAAGGAAACTGCAATGAGGGTCCTTGCAACAGAAAATCCGTCCTTCATTTAGTTGTAATGGTTAGGGTTAGCCTGACCTAAGTGGGTCAAATTCTAGGTCGAGGCTTACCGGTACAAATGAATGGGAGGCTGACTCTCTATCATGGGGGGACTCTCTGTCACAGTACGTCGGCATGCAGGGCGGTTTACCAGTACAAAGATTTTAATTCCCAACCTGGTTGAGCCATCTTTGTTAAGAAGCATATGTTTTAATTGTCAGTCTTTGCTTCAAGTTGTATCACTTTGAGACATGAGGAATTAGCTGGCAATGCATACATCAACATTTCATGGGTAAAAGTGAGACGCAGAATGCCCAGATGCGTAGTTAATCGGTTCTCTTATCATTTGAAGTGCACATAGACTGTGAGAGGAAGGGACAAAATGTCAGGGTTATCCATGAACTCTTGGGGGTTTTACCCCCTTGTTTGCTTTATCACCAAGTTACACTATATGAAATTATATATAGTGATTTTTGATTGGGTAATGTGGCAAAAATGCATTTTTAGGGAAAGGATTGGAGGATTAAACTCAAAAGGGACCAAATCCACATCTGAAGAACGCGTTGTTGGTTACATTTTAGCATAATATTTGAGGTTTAGTTCAGGTCGGTTATGTAGCTCTTCCAAATGGTATTATGTGTGATTTACCTTAGTCTACATCATACTTACTTTTTATTTAACATACTTGACACAATCCGTTGATAAGAATCATTTTTGATTTCAACAATTTATTTTACCGCGTTAAGTGGGGGCAAGGCCAAAAAATACATGAACCGACCAGCTACCCGAAAGGCACAGAGACCCAATGTTCGCACTACGGCGCAGCCCAGCAAACACAACACGTAATTATAACGTTAATATAACGTTATGGTAACGTCAAAATAACGTTCTGTGTTTGATGGGCAGCACGGACTGCTTCCAAATCAACAGTAGCCTGCCGAAGCACGCTCATGGGTGGTTTACAGCGTGTTCAGTTCGCGAAAATAAACCCAGACTTGTAATTTAATTTTAACGAAGTCGCTTGCTTGTGCACATATCGCACATTTGCATGAACCGCGCAATAGCGCAGCATTGGATCCATCTAAGATAATAAATTGGGATATAAGCCTTCGGAATTAATAGCCGGGAAGATCGCATTGGGAGAACGAGTCCATTTGGGAGAGCAAAGAAGACGCGAGTTATGGGTGAGGGTTCCAAAGTTGGAGACTTCACGTAGATTATGTAGTTCGAGCGTCAAAAAATAAGCCGTTAAGCGGTTTTGAACAATTGTTTTCTGTTTGAATTGATCAGTCATTTATCAAATCAAACAATATTGGAAGTGTGCTTCAGGCCATGGATAATGGATAAGTATGAAGCAGCCTTTGATTATTACAATAAATGTCTTGCAGTGCGAGAGGAGATTCTCGGCCCCAACCACCTTGATGCCGCTGCCTCCTACAACAATATTGGTAATGTGTTGAAGGCCATGGGTGAGTATAAAATGGCACTTGATTATTACAATAAATGTCTTGCAGTGAGAGAGGAGATACTCGGCCCCAACCACCCTCCACCCTGATACTGCCTCCACCTACGTGATCATTGGTAATATACTAATTTTAATGGGTGAGTATAAAAAGGCGCTTGATAATCATAAAAAATGTCTTGCAGTGAGAGAGGAGATAAGTGGTCCCAAACACCCTGATACTGCTGACTCCTACGACAGTATTGGTGTGGTACTGTTATTTATGGGTGAGTATAAAGAGGCGCTTTATTATTATGATAAATGCCGTGCAGTGAGAGTGGAGATACTTGGTCCCAACCACCCTGATACTGTCAAAACAATCCAAACTTGTGATAATTTAGCTAATATAGTCAGAGGTCCATGGTGCACAATAGTTTAGTCGTTCATTGGGGCCCGCATTTCACCCATGTTTCAAATGGTAATCAACTTTTTATAAATACCTTCATTTCCAACACCAGTCTGTTTGTATTTCAATGAGACTAGAGTATACAGGCAAAAGCTAGGGTGTAGATAAAATTAACTGATATTTACCAGCCAAAATTTAATATGCTAACAGTCAGACGACAACAGGGCATGAGTTCTCTGATTCGCTTTACCACCTATCACCACGTCCACGTGCTGGATCAGTCAGGTGCCCCCCGCCTCAGCTCCACCCCTGCCCCCCCCCCCCCCCCCCCCCACCCACACACACACCTCCTGGGAAGTAGACGATAAAGAGTAGGTGACCCAGTAATATCACTCCTTTTGAGTTTTGACCCATGTAGGCTCATGCTCAATACCTTCAAGCCCTTATTTCCCTGATGAATTACCATAACAATAGACTGGATTACCATAGCAACCATTTTGCAGTGCAAGGTTCCTTTTTAGCAAAAAGAAAGTAAGATGTAATCATGAGAGTAAGGTATTAAGGTATTTGTAGTATATCTGTATGAATTATGTGTTAAGAGTGTTAAGAAGAACTTAGCTTCTGTTTTTTTTTTTTTTTTGTTTTTTTTTTAATTTGCGTATTCATGTTTTCTTTCTTTTAAATGAATTGCACACCAGTGTTAACTTATAGTTACCATCCTGAGTTTTGTGAATGGTTTTAAGTTTTGTGTGTGAACTGTGGCGAGGAGCAGTTCCTCTCTTATCAACCCTATGTTACAGAAACCTGTTCTTGTAATTATAAGCTCTATATTAGCTTAAAGAGAAGCCAGTTACCGATTTAGTATATTGTTTTGTACACACTGCTAGGTTAACCCATTAGATTGGTCGTCTAAAGAGATCCTACGTATTGTCAGTGTAATATTTAACGAAAACGGAATCTGTTTGATGAAATATTTTTATATTTCAAAAATATCATTGGCCTTTTTAATGGAGAATATGTTCTAGGTTAACCAATATTGCTGTCATTTTGAATACCAATTGTACACTTATTTCATAGTGGCACTTTTCTATACATGTACTTGAGTACGTGCCAACCATTGTTGCTAGTTTGCCATTATAGAAATAATATTTAGCATACCAGATGTTTGTTTGTCATAAGGTCATAGTCATAAAGCTAAATAAATGCTGCTGTACTGAGAAAAAGTTCCCATATACGACAGCGGGTGAGATCCATACATAGAGCCCTGGTCAGAACGTATTTTTGACACAGACAATACACTTGAATTTTCTGTGGTATATAAGCATTTGTTTAGATATTATCTTACCAGTATTGCAGGTTCTAGATAACTGATGAGGAAACTAAAGACAAAAAGAAATAAGGATTTGGATCACTCTATTGTATTGCTATTGAATTTGATGGCATTTGACAGTTCTGGTCAGTTGGTTGAAAAAGAGTTTTCTTAAAGAAAACAAGTTAAATATTATTTAGCATAATCAAAATATGTCCCATAGCTTTATATCCAGAGTATTGTGGGAACAATTCTCTTCAGTGTTCAAGAGCCTGGCTACCGGTATTAGATAGGTTGTTAATACTGCAAATCAACTAATATGAGATAGCAATAATAACTTATGGGACAGTTACTGTTGCATATTGGATTTAAAATTCAGTTGTATTCAGATACATATATCATTGGTTGATTTTCTTTACTACATGGGGAACCATAGGTACACGGTGTGTTCCATTAATATTTTTTAAGACGTTGAGAATAATGAAAGGATTTTATACAATTAATAATTATATCTGTATGATAGTATTCAATTGGAGAAAAGTACGCTAAGAATAATGAATGGGTTTTATATAATTAGTATGTATATCTATATGAAGATATCCACTTGGAGAAATGTACACTAAGAATAATGAATGGATTTTATTACAATTAATATGTGTATCTACAGGAAATCATACTCTTGGGGAAATGTACGCTAAGAGTTATGAATGTATTTTATACAATTAATAAATATATCTATATTAAAATATTCAATTGGAGAAATGTACGCTAAGAATAATGGATGGATTTTTATTACAATTAATATGTTTATCTATATGAAAACACTCTTGGAGAAATGTACGCTAGGAATAATGAATGGATTTTATACAATTAATATGCATATCTATATAAAAATATTCATTT
>NW_019774182.1:0-16660 GCF_001039355.2 Lingula anatina
CACATACTGGCTGTCAATTCTAAAACTTGCCAGTTTGATGGAAAAGTTTGACATACATCCCTGAACAGATATTTAATTCAGTCAGTCTGAGGTTTATGGCTTATAGTCAAAGCCATTTTCTTGCTCAATCATATGGTTTTGTACTTGTTCTTATAGAAATTATGTGACCATGTTATCAGCAAGTTGCCTTGGCATTTTTCACACAGCTGGACAGTGATGTATGCTATAAAATTGTTCACATTTGTTTATGTCAGTCATTTTGCAAGTTGTAAAATAATATTATTTCAAAAGAGTTCATCAGTAATATCATTATTTCACTAGGAATTATTTTCTAGAAAATAGCACATAAAAAAGCACGTTATTATCAAGTGGAAGCTGTATTTTATGTCATCATATCCTCAGTTTTACTTGTTCTTGTCATTTGCCAAGACTGAACATAAGCGATTATTTATTTTCAAACATCTCACATAAATGCAATACATCATAGATGGTGCTACATACTAACTTTTGTGTTTGTTCTCATTTTTCAAGCAATTTAAAGATAGGAAAAAAAATTAACAATTGTTGGTCATCTCTTTATAAAACTGCCAGGTTAACAAGGGGGGGGGTGCATTCTGTGCTCTGTAACATGTCTGTGCTTCTGTGTCACAATTTATACAATGGTGTATGCAAGTCAATCATTTAATTCACAATTATGTATCAGATACACTATAGACATGAAGACCAGAGAAGTTTTGACATGAACTGGAAAATTTCTCCCAGGACTGGTGCTGCATACAATACATTCGTAGTCCTCAAGGATGCTACAGCATTTTGATTAGCACAAAGGGAACGTCCCATTTTAAATGAGCCCATGGTGGATATCTTGATAATAATGATGATAAATAATAACTTTAATCATAATAATAATATTTTTCTCTAGAAAGACCATTAATTCACATTATATATTGGGAGAGTTCTAGGACTTGAATTTGAACAGTTTTGCTATAGCAATGACCCTGAGATTGCTGTATTGGAACATCTGTTTTTAATGGCTGGCAAAATTCTACACTTTCGTAGAGGTATGACGATGATGATAATGATTCCTGCTGTTAGAATGAGACACACCACGGCAATAGTTGACACTGTGAAAATTGTTGACATTCTGGATTTTGGTCTAACCGTCATTTTTTCTGTAATAAAAAATACTTTAGTTATTTTCACAGAAGACCATCTGTCTTTTAAAATATGGTCCCTGAAAGATTTGTAACATTTCATTTATTAAAAAGTTACAAAGAAGACGCATTTAACTTAATTTTTATACTTGAGAATTGGGAAAAATTAGATTACAAGGCACCTGATAGTGTGCATAAATCTCTTATTACCTTCATTGTTACTGAAAACATTTATGCTAGGATTTTTGGTGACAGAAACTTGTAAGCTAATAGCAAAATGCACGTTTTCCTTGGTCACCCATCTCTTTTTCCTGTCAGCTAAAGAAATCCTTTTCTCATGGAATGGACAGCTGTCAGGACCCTGAAAAAAGTTACATATAAACTCAATATTGTGCATTTGATAATGATTTAAGGACAGACATTCAAATATCTTATGTAAAACAATGCAAATGTCATTTTCACAAATTAAATTTCTGAGTCTTTAAACTAGAGCAAAACTGGGTGAATTATTCTGTGATAATTTTTCCATTTGCCTTGGCTATAACTCGTAGCCAAGGCTACCACTGTCCATTGGCTACAACTGTCCATTTCAGAAAGCTAATGATTAATGGTTATACCGTTGACAACTGGTATAATGTCATATAGTCAGAATTTATCTTATTTTCATCATTCAGTAATTTTATCTGACTATGCCAATATGTCTTTACATATGTATTTAATATATCCAATTCTCCACAGATTGCCAAATTATTTGATGATAATAACGCTTAATGTTATTAATGCATTCAAGTAAGAATTTACCAGATAACACCTTTGATGTTGTGAGGTGCAAAATCCAATCTCACAGTTGAAATATAGTGTTTCTTTTTCTGGAAATTTGAAACACTTGAATGAACCACTTTCAATAGTTTTTCCTTGGCCCAGCTGGCCGTGAAATGGGGCATCTATGAATTGCCCATCATCAGGACAGCTGTAAAAATATTAGACATAACATTGATATTTCAGCCACAAACTTTTACAGAAATATGAAAAATGGGAATATTTGTTTACCTGTTGCTAAACAACTTGAAATTACTTCCAAGAAAACATTTGAATATTTACCGGTAATAACTTAAAGAATTTTGAATATTTTTCAATATTAAAATAACTTAAAGAATAAAACCATTTTACAATTTTTACTTGTAGAGTTTCATAAAGTTGCCGCTCATTTAATTCAATAAACTTGCCCTTCATCATTCAAAAGAACAAATGTTTCATTATTTGGTGAATCTCTTGTTGGTTTTACAATACACTGATAAACTTTGATCCCCCAGGCAGCTGCAAAAAAAACATCAGGCAAAATTTCATTTTCACTTGTAATGGCACTCTCACTTTACAGCAGGGCAGGTAATTCTTGTGATTTATTTGCATATTAAGAATAAAACATGCAAAGGTTTAAATATTTAAACTGCATTTATTCAAAATAAAAACTCAGTATTTGAGGTATCCAAGGAAAGCTCATAATAGCCTTATGGATGGATTTCATTGAGATCAAACAATACAGAAATTTGTAAAAGGATGTTAAATAAAAAATGTATGTATTGCTTTATTTTTTAAATGGCCTTATGAATGGGCTTGATTACTGTCTGATTCTGTCAGGGTCATGGCAAGCAGAACCTCTTCGCCAAGGTAGCAACTTTTGGTGTCATTCCCATCGCTTGCTTTTTTCATTACCATAGTTACAGTTTCTCCTGCTATATTAGCAACTCCTTGTTGGAAGGTGCTGTTATAAAAAATTAATAATTTTTCAAAGTTATGGAAAAAACTGATAAAATGCCAGGTAAATCAAATGGCAGGGANTGCCAGGTAAATCAAATGGCAGGGACATGCCATTTCCAATTATAGAACATGTACTAGAGAATACTATTTCATTGTTATTTTTCCCTGCTGTTTTGCTTTTATCTTATCATGCACTCTTGATGTCACTCTTGTACACACATTTTACACACATGCACTTATTCATTTTTCAAACTCTTATAAAACACTTTCAACAATACCTCAAGAACAGTGTCCATTAATACTAGACGAGACAACTAAATTACCACTAGTAAACATCATTACCTAAGAGATGGTCCCGTTTCCAGTATAAATCTATCTCCACCACGAGAGCTGATATAATTTAAGATACAGGAAAGTACTTGAAAACAAAAACCACAGCTTGTCTCAGGGAGCATTCAGATAGACATAGGGTACTAGTTGGGGCGGTCCAACCCTGGGGGGGGGGGACTCTCAATAAGTGCATTCTGCTTTACTTAATGACACGCCTCCTTGAGCAGCTTGATCAGGGGTAATTACTTTCATGTGTTCCTGGCTTAATTACCCCCAAATTGCTGAAAGAGGCATGTCAGACAATTAGGCTGATTCCAATGAATGCACTTAGCAAGAATTCCCAAACAGTTGAACTGACCTAACTAGTACAATGTGTCTATCTGAGGGTCTCAGTTGTAATTAATGTGAAAGTAGATGAAATGAATGGGTAAGATACTTATGGATGTTTTGGGTTTATTCATGAAGAATTCAAAGTGTATGTTTCTTGTTGAAGGAAGCTTAATTTGAGTTACTTTAATTATTTATTAAGAGATGTGTAGTTTGTCCATGCAAGAATCCTAAATAAAAATGAAATCGCACTTTTAAACTTTTCAAGGAGCAATGACAAATGGAAAGAATAAATATACAGAAAACCAGAGTCCCTTCAGTACCAAGAAACCAATGCCAAGAAAACATGTAAGCTCTGTTTAGCAAAAAAATTAACTACAGCAAAGCTACTAAATGTACGACGTACATAACCATGAGAAAATTATCAAATGTGATAAAGCAACACATATATTACTATAGGCAGACGTAAAATATTAAATATATGTTACTTTCCTAGGCTGACTACAAATCTGCTGGAATTTGAATTTCAACTGGCATATTGGCCCATATACAAACATCTGTACATTCTTTTATAATCAAGAGTATCACTTAATTAAAACAAAATTTATCTATAACAAGAAAATTTAATTGTACATACATGTTCTGCACACGAACTGATGTTAGTTCTACAAATTCTGTCTCTTCTGCAGTGAAATTGCACCCTGGATCTGTGGTGAATTCAACATCAGTGTGTTGCTCTATGACAAGGCTGTATGTGGCTAAAACACTCCATGTTTTTAAACCATTCTGAAAATGTATTACCCTTTGTAGTTTCCATCTGTCATAGCCTTAAAAACCAGCAGTTTTTTTACACATATTTAAACAGAGAAAGTATGGTTTAACTGATATTCACACTTCAGTTATATAAACTGTTAATTTTCCTTAGTTTTAGGTGCTAGATTTTTTTAATGTATGATTTTTGAGCTTGATAAAGAACACCAGAAATAAATTGAGATAAAGTAGGGATATGGTGAAAGAATGTATTCACTGATGGATTCATGCCATCAAAGCTAGTGGGACCCCCAAAATTTTGAGGACAAAAAACCTGTATGGAAAAATAGGCATCACTTACTGGTTTTGTCACCATTCCACATGTTCCTTCTGCTAGTCGAAATGCCACATGTGTCCAGCCTCCTGGCGTCATACTAAAATCTGGTTGGCAACTCCCATCATCTTTATAGCCAGGTATGTAAGCATCCTGGTAGTTATTGTTATTTTTTACTATCATTATTACTTCGTTAGGGTTCACTCCACAGCGATATGTGGCTGAAATAGACAAACATTCTATTTATTATTTATTTTTCTATCCTAAGAAGTACATCATTTATGATGAAAAAATTATATGACTCTTTCTTTTAAATCCTGAACATATCTCATCTTTATTAAACACACCTTTATTCATGGTTTTGATTGTTGACCCTTGCTGAATTACCGAAGTATAAATCACTGACACTGTTCTGACCCAGGTCTTTCCTTTAACATAGAATTCTGGCACCATCTGGGTGTTAATCCTTACAGTCATGAAAGATATCAACATGAGTAAAACTTAATAGTTTTGCTAGTACAGACAGACAAATATGCACTGACAGACAGGCACATGGATGTCACACATACTCCTTAAAATATAGACTCTTTACCTGAGAATTGCGTACCTACCGGAAAGATCTTGTAGTGCTACAAAGAGAAACACATAGGGATGTCAAATAACAGTGAGGTTTTTGTATGAAATACCCTAACTTGAAAAAAAAATTGAAGGGAGCACTAAGCCTCAGTTTCAGAATTTCTTAATTAATAGAAACCAGGCAGCAAAACTGTCATTAGGACAGACATATAAAATGTGTTTAAACTGGTATAGATGTAGTAACATAAAAGCAGTCTTAAATGAGCAACAACCAATAAATAAAAAAATAAAAAATAGTGCACAACATGTTTTATATTTATGTTATATTAAGAGCACCACCAGTTTTTAAATTAGTACCATAATAACTGTGGACATTCATTTTAATGTGAGTTTTATAAAGGAAGGTGTATATGTAGTTATGGTAACAATTGACACATGCAGGTAATGGCTTTGAAACAGGCATGAATGTTCCATTTGTACCGTGTAGGATGGTGTAGCTTCTGTCAAAGGCCTGTTATCGGGTCCATACCTGCATATTGCAGTCAAACATGGAGCAGAGCAACAGGATGGTTGGTAATTCCTGAGGGATAGGGGTTTATTATAAGCTGGTACACCTACCTTTATAATATAAAAACAGTATTCTTAACGACTTCCAAATTTCAATTTCCAAAATTATAAAAATCAAAGTTTTGCACTTTCAACAACAGTACCTGAACAGAGAGGCATGGGATCCCAGGTTCCATTAATATAACATGTGACATTAACATTCTGCAGACCATTCTCAGCCACATAGCCAGGTGCACACCGAGCCAGTACAGTTTGATTACGAACGTAGGGTCCTCGGGTTACTATGCCACCATTAGCAAATGGCTGGGGTGTGACACATGGCAGTACTGAAAAGTACATAATCATTATATAACATTTAAACTAAGAATTTTGTATCTGTGTTAGGTTGTTTACCGAATTTATTCTCAACAATTTTTAATTAAAAGGTACTCAACAAATATATATTTACCTGCTAAAATGAATTTTACTTCAAGAAAAAAGCAATTTTGTCCTTCTCACAAATCATTGCTCTCCACAATTAAATATGTTATTGTACTTAAATTCAGACTAAGTTCTACAATACTTGTCAGTCATTTAAAATTTAAATGAAGGAGGGGTTTTATAGTTTTGTAGGTCTGAATTGGAAAAGGTTAGTAGCTTTGCAGAATTTGTATGAAAAATATGACTATATGACAAATAGCATATATATATGGTACCTGTAAAGGTTGGTAGCCTAGTCCAAACATTATTATTGCAGTATGAAGCAAGTCTCCCAACCGCCAACCAGTATCCTTGATTTGGTCTTATGTTTATATATGTCCCATGAGGGTAAACGGATTGGGGGTTAGTGATGTAGCCATTTTCTAAACGGGGCTCTGGGCAAATTCCAGCTGCAAGTTATAAAAGAATATATTCAGTTTTTTCATAACAGGAACCATGGTAGTGCTAAATTACACATTTCTTCACTTGCTACTTTAAAGTTTACTTTTTTACTTTGATTTAGCATTGTTGTTGTCTTGGAAATAGATAAACAAATACAATAGGTTAAACAATAATAATGGAGAGGGAGAGAGAGACAGACTGTTACTTACCACATGCTGTGTCATGGATTAAAACAGCAAAATAAAAATTATATAGTAGACACTGAAATAATGAAAAATCTTTGCAATCAATATATGACAAACACAGTTATGCACTCATGACACACTCCAAATTGTTATACTGACATCAAGTTGAACAGTTTTGTTCTAGATTAGACGCATGAAGCAACATTTATATGCTTTAAAAATCATGCTATAGTCCAAGAATTTGGTGCAGAAAAAAGGCTGAATTGTGCATTTTTTACCTACAAGCATGAAATTTGGCACAGTGGTAGAGAATGAAATCTAAGCAATTTTGGATATATGGGCATGTCTGGAAATTCCAATATGGCCGCCAAATCCAATATGGCCACCACAAATACTCTTTTCAATGAAAACCTCTAATATATAGTCCTATAATGGTTTAAAATATTATTTTATAGCTGGAAAATATCATGCTATGAATGAATTATCAATATCTGCTTCTACAGGTGTATAGAATTCCAAAATGGCCTCCAAAAGTAAAATAAGCAGTCTACTTACTCAAAGTATGCAGTAGTTTTGTGAAATCATCAAGCACTTACAATTACAAGCATAAAAATTGGCACAGTTCTGGAGAACATGATTCTAAGCAACATTGGATATAGGGGCATGTCTGAAAATTCCAATATGGCAGTCAATTTCAATATGGCCCCCAAAATACCCTTTCAAGGTGAAAGTTATTTGTATAGTCTTTGATGAAAATATCATCTAATGGTTAGAAAATACCACAGTATGTATGTAGCATCAGTATCTGCCATTTTAGGTTTTAAAATTCCAAAATGGCCTCCAAAAGTCAGTGGGCCACAAGTATTGAATTGTAATCAATCGTGAAAAGGCACGTGGGCTTTGCAACTACCTGTATAATCAGCATATTCCTACTTGTGCAGGAGCTATTCTACAGAGTTTGTAAAAAAGCATCAAGCATGATACATTTATTATGTACTGAAAACAGTCCTTTTTTTGCTAAACCAAAATAAGTAGTTTGGCTTTTTGCTTTAGATTCTCATTTAGATCAATTCCCAGTTAGTGATCTACTTATATGGCATTCATGGGCAACTCCCCCTTTCTAAGAAAAAAAAGTATCGTGCAAAATCCATAAAATGTGAAAGAAACACAAAAATAACTTAGCCTCAAAGAGGCAAATATAAAAAAAAAGCTTGGGGTATACATGTGTACCAATTTTATCTGTTGGTTATGATTCTTCAGCTAGCTCAGTGCATGGCGCTTCATCAAATGCTCACAAATATAACAAAAATGACAGCTAATCAAACATACAGGTCTCAACAATTTGGTGTAGTGCATTGGTAAAGTACTAAAAGCAGGAGCACATTTGCACTTGGTAATCTTATGATGTTATCTTGTGCTTCAAAAGTAAATTAGAAAAGCTTCTAATTTCAAGAAATGGATTTAGTACATTTGCAGTAATGGCTACCGAGAATTTAGTGAAAATTTATGAGCAAAGAAATACCCCAAACAGAGGGCAGGTGTTGATACGTGCTGTATCCAAGAGTTGCATTGCAGGCTTCAAACTTCGTGCACTAAAAAGAAGTACTGGTAGGCGCCAAACTTTGGTTTTCATTTGATCATTTGGCGACTTGTTTAGTTACAAACTTATACTTTCAAATAACTGAACATGATAACAAAAGAATTAAAATGTTTCAGAAAGTTAATACATATAAAGAAATTACTGCAATATGGACTTTGAAAGGTAAAAATTCATCAAGATTTCCGGCATCATTGACTCTGTGGGACAATCCAGAATGAAGCCATGTGGAGTATTCACTTACCCAGATAACAAAACTTACCTTTTGCAGGTAGCTCCTACCACATTTGTTTGTAATTATGTGTGCAATTGCTAACTGTGGTGAGGGGAGTCAGAAGCACTGGAAGACTGGTCCTATATGGGTTCACACTAGTAGCCTACATGTACTTATATGCCCTACCACACTTTCATATTCCTATTGCCCCTCATGCATGTAAACTGATGCTTTCTGGTGTTAAAAATGACCAATGCCTCTTGGTATTTTGTTGGGGAAAGTGGATTACATGTAGAAGCTATAGCTTTAGGCAAATTCTAGGAAAGCAGAGGGAAACACAACTAAAGCTAGGCACACATTAATGAATGAAAATTATTTAACCAAATAAGTAGAAATTTCGGTGTAGCTAGCTGTTATCCTCTGTTGAGATATTGTCCATTTACTAAAGTAATAGGTTGATCGCCCATAAAATGTGCAACACCCACTTGAAAACTTATTTGTGAAAATACCTTGACATTTTCATATCCTTGGCATTTACATAATTGCTGCATGTGGTGTCACAACTGGACCAAAAGGAGTCCTGTTCCACTTTTTATGGTCATTTGGATCTTAATATAACTAAAGGAGCGGTTTTTGATAATTCATCTAAACTGAGCTCTGTTTTCAAACGAAAAAAGATTAAAAATTGTTATAAGTCAGATTATGACATAGAATTTATACTTTCAAAGGGTTTTAGTGGCCATATTAGAATTTTCAGACATGTCCCTATATAAAAAAATTGCTTAACATCCTGTTCTCTACAATTGTGCCAATTTTCATGCTTGTAGTTTTAAATGCATGATGAATTCACCATACTGCTGCTGTGAGTTGTCTGTTTTCTAATTTTTGGGGGCCATTTTGGATTTCTATACACCTAAAGAAGCAAATATTGATGCTTCATGCATACCATAGTTTTGTTTAACCATAAAATGTTATCTTAAGCTATTATAGGATTATATACTTGAAGTTTTAATTTAAACGGGTATGTGTGGCGGCCATATTGGATTTGGGGGCCATATATTGGAATTTTTAGTCATGCCCATATATCCAAAAGTGCTTGGAATCCCGTTTTACAACTGTGCCAAATGCCATGCTTGTAGTTTTTGATGAATTCACCACTATGCTGGATATCTTGGATTAGTAGAGTGCTTTTTACTATTGGCGGCCATTTTGGATTTAATGCACCTAAAGAAGCAGATATGGATGCTGAATTCATACTGTGGTGTTTTTAACCTTTATATGATATTTAAGCCATTTAAAGACTATATACTTGAAGATTTAAGTAGAAGCTGTATTTTTGTAGGCCATCTTGGATTTGGCGGCCATTTTTAAATTTTCGAACATGTCCATACATCCAAACTTGCTCAGAATTTCATTTTCCACAAATGTGCCAAACGTTTTGCTTGTAGTTTTAAGTGCATGATTAATTCACCATTCTAATGGGTATCTTGAATAAATGGCCTGCTTTTTTACTTTTGGCGGCCATTTTGGATTTTATACACCTGAAGGATTTATACCATGAAGGATTTACACCTGAAGGATTTTAACCTTTATATGATATTTTAAGTTATTAGAAGACTATGTACTTAAAGTTTTAATTTTAAAAAGGTATTTTGGCGGCCATCTTGGATTTGACGGCCATTTTGGAATTTTCAGACATGCCCATATATTCAAATATGGTTAGAATTTCATTGTCCATAAGTGTGCCATATTTCATGCTTGTAGGTAAAAAATGCACAATTTTTCACCAAATTCCTGGACTACTAGGAGTCTTTTACCTCTGTATAGATGAATTTTTTTGGGGGGAAATGTCAACAATTTACCCATAATCACCAAGGTACTTCATAGCCAAAGCTGCTCATAAAATTATCAATAAACCAGTTTATGTGATCCGAGTTTCTCATTTTAATATGGAGATGGAAATTGGTGAACTTCATTTGTGAAGGAAAAAATCAAAAATTAAAGAAAATGGCTACTATACAGACAAATTCACATTACCCAAATAATTTCCAAAGGCTTCATTGATGACCACTTGGTACTTGAAGCTGGAATGAAATGTGTAATTTTAATAACTAATGATAAATAATAATTATAATGAAAAGTTAGATATTAACTTTATTGATTAACTAGTTAATAAACAGTTAATATAAATGAATATTGAGTGGCCAGGGCAGGTCTGTGCTCTCTGAGTGCCTTTCTAATTGGTACTTATTCTCTCATTCATTTTGTTGAAATAAAATGAGACATACCATGTGTTTAAAATTTGTTCAGATAGATTATCTGAGTGCTTCCTGAATATCTTTCAATTAAGTTTTGCCTTTTCCTCCGATTCCATCATCCGCTTCAACAACTTTTTTGTCAGTAGATCTATTGAAACCAGGTGAATAGAATACTGGAAAGCAAGCTCTACAGTAAACAAAGAAGTCAGCATCTAGTCATCTAGCTGCAAAAGCCCTATTGTCCATCTGAGCTCTGAATGAAATTTTTAAAAAACGTCAGCTTCGAATGCCACAGACTGAGATATCAATTGCAATGAAACCGCACATAGAGTTAGTTCGTCCAGTCCATTCCGGCATCAGACTTCACTTCCGACAATCACATTTTACCAAAAATAGCGGCAGGTCCGTTGCCGACAGGATTTCCCCGTGGCCAACAGCCAACTACATCCTTATGGGATGTAAACGGCTTCCTAATTTCAAGGTTGATTCAAAATTGACCCAAAAGAGCCCTCCTAACGTAAAAACTGACAAAAGACAACTTTGAACGGCAAGAAATCTGACCTGCACTTAGTGATCAAATACTGTACGAGGCTTTGGTGAAGGAGGCCTCTTGGTAACACTAACAGTAATCCTCAAGTCACATTCAACCTACCTAGCTCCTTACTGGCCTTTTTGATATGGGAATTGTTTGCGAGTATCTTATGTCCTCAAAATACAACAAAAATTGATTAAAGCCACTCCTTTCCTTGCCCAACGCGGCAAAGGCAGCTGCGTGTGAATTTATACACAGCGCTGAGTGATAGCTTCTCAAGAAACTGACCAATCAGAGCGACAACGGCGTTTACAATTTTCCAAGAAACCGTTTATCTCATTTAACGTTCACTTACGGTTCTCAATCTATTCTAGAACATTTGGTGTATTTTTTTATTTTTTTATTTTTTTTTTTTTTTTTTTTTTTTTTTTTTACAGTTCCTATGTTGTTCTGTGATGAATGTTACAGTTCGAGAACTGTTTTTTGAGAAGTCCTTCATAATGTCCCATAACAGATTTAGAACATTTTTTATTAAGAGAGAAAAACATTATGTTCTAGGACAGGTTGACAACCGTAAGTGAGCGTTAAATGTAACATTTTCGCAGGCGAGAAGCCCCGGCGCCCAGCATGGCAAAAGTTGCATCGGCAGTGTCCGAAAGGAAGAGAAATATTAAAATGTAGTGGCGGATGCAGGATTTTGGTTTTTGATATTTCATACTCCATAAAAATCAAATAAGACCTCTGAAATAAAAGAGTCTGATGGCGATATTTCCTTCTCAAATATTAAACGATGTGAATGATTCAAGGTAGACCCTACTTATTTAGAAATTGTAAAAAACTGAATTTGTTTTGTGAAAAACAGACTGCACGAGTACGGTTGTAACAAAAACTGAGGGTCCGTGTATTCGATCACTGTGAGAAAATTGGATTGTAGCCTAGTTTTAAGTTATCTTTTATTACCTTCACCCAAAAGGTCATGTGTTTGGTTCCGTTCGTCTCTTGGCAACACTTTGGAAAAGTTGTGGATTGATTTCCTAATTTTTTCGGAAACTATCCAGAGGAGACCAAGTAACAAACGAGTAGATTTGCAGTAATTAAATCTCTTCGACTGTAATCAACACTACGCAAAGAGCTAAGGAGGGAATTTAGTGAAATTTCGGGATAGAAATGGGCCAGATGTTTAAGTCTATCGATTTATTTCTTAATTTTGATTGTAATGGGTTATGTAATTAACAATTATCAAAAATTTAGCAATTAGTGGATAAATAAATGATTAATAATTTTGAGAATTGATTTAATAAATTGATTAATCAACTTATTAGTGAATGACTGTGGTATAAAGCCCCCTTTTCAAATTCATCTTGTGAGATTATATCTAAATATTTGTAGTTGCCTGATAAAAAATGGAAATATGTAGTATCAACGGCGGATTTAGGGGATTAGGGGGGTCCTGACCCCCTCCCCTCCGATTTCTAAAAAAAACCACACCAACGGTCTCCTCCTGAAATTAGAATTTTGTCTAGCTGAATCATAGTTCTAAACCGTGCCAATTAAATAGCACCGTTCGCCCTCGTTCGTTAGCACCGTTCGCCCGCGTTCAGCGGGTTTGCATTCGCGCCCCCCTTCAAATCCCCCTTCAAATTGTGCTCATATAGCTCATATAGCTACAATAATAAAAAAGATTTACCTACTTCATTTGTAAACCAAGCAAACGCGCCCCTGTTCTTTGTGTATACTCTGCTCTTTTGTCAACGTAATCTTTCCACAGCAATATGATGTACGATAAACGCCGTCGAAATTTTAAAATAACATTGCTACATAAAGTTTCAACAATCACTTCCACAAGCAGCAGCTAAAGTAAAGGTGCATTCATAACAAGTTGATCCGCGGACTAACAGATCACGGATAAAATATGACCGAACCACTTGAAAGCTTGCTGCATAATTCCCTAATAGACAATTATGGATTCCTCGCGGGGATTAGACGGTAAGGTTTCAAGTGGGTTGGCAATATATGACCCGCGAATCTGTTAGTTCACAGGAGTTTTCTGCCAACGTGACTGTTGCTTAAGTCCAGTTTGATGGTGAGCTAGTAAACGCTGGTGGACAGTTGGAGTCGTTTTTATAATCCAGGATGTAAGAGACCTTTCCCATAGACAATTCGGCCTACGTGGATCGGTTCAACTCTGCGGGAACTCTCGCTAAGTCTCATCATCTTAACAAATTATCCCCTCCCTCTGCTGACGTTAAGAAGAATACAGAAAAGCTGGTGATTATAAGAACAAGGTAAAAGCAAGAGGTGTGGCATTCAATTAAACTGATTGCACTTAGCAGGAAACCCCGCAGAGTTGGGTCAATCCACGTAGACCAAAGGTGTGTTTATGGGAATGGGGTCTAAGTGTCTGCGTAATTATTAGCGTCGTTTACTACGAATATTTACTCCGCAGCGATAGGTGGCAGAAATAATTGATGTAATTAATTTAAACATTTTCTGTCCACTCTATAGGAAACTAGAGATGAGGTGCTCTGACCGCCATTCATGTCGAGAAAATTAGTTTCTAAAAAGTTCTTGGCTGTAAAATTTTAATATGGAGATCAAAGCAGGAATAATACGTCTTACTTAATTCGGTAAATTGCAGCATTTCACAGACTTCGTTTGGGCATATGGAAAAGTGTACGGCTAGGGAGTGGAGAGAAGAACCTGAGTGGAATCAGATAGCGCGAACAGATTCTTTGCATGACTCACAGACTGTCAGTGCTTTAATTCAAATACAATAATTCATGGTAGTTGAGTTTAAGAACAGGCATGAGAGAGGGATGGAATGGAATGGAAAAAACTAATGCCACTACTATATTCTAAAACTCGGTAGGGATAGAGCTGGTGTCGGAGAATTGAATGAGAGAGAGAAAAGCCAAGCTCGGTGTCAGGCGTCACAGTGGCATACACACCGCCAATCAAAGAAACAAATGCGTCTTTATTTCATAATACTTATGAACTGGTAGCATTATGTGTCTGATAGTACCTCAATTGTTTGCAAATCTCTCCCATAAGTGGCAAAAATTTGGCCAGGATATGTATAATTGGTATATACTTAATGGCTGCCAATTATAAAACTTGTCAGCTTGATGGAATAGTACAAGATATATCCCCGAACAAACATTTAATTCAATCAATCTTTGATTTAAAATTTCCATCTTTAATATCATAAACTTACTAGAAGTTATTTTGTACAAAATAGCATAGAAAAAATTACAGAAGTATAAGCTGTATTTTTTGTCATCATATCCTTAGTTTTACCTCTTCTTGACATTTCCCAAGAATGAAATGAATATGACCATGTTCTTTCATAAGCAATTATTTATTTTCACACATCCCACAAAAATGCAATACATCATAGAAGGTGGCACATACTGACCGTGCTACATACTGACTCTTGTGTTTGTTCTCATTTTTCAAGTAATTTAAAGATCTGAAAAGAAAAGTCAACAATTGTTGGTCGTCCCTGTATAAAACTGTTGGGTTAACAAGGGTGGAGCATATGGATGGAGTTTAAAGTCACTTTGTGCTTTATGATGTAACATTGGTGTATGCAAGTCAAATATTTAACCCAAAATTATGTATCAGGTAGGCTATAGACATGAAGACCTTGATCCTGCAAGAATTTGGATTAGCACAAAGGGAACATCCCATTTCAAATGAGCCCATGGTGGATATCTTGATAATAATAATAATAATAATAATAATAATAAAACTATTTTCTCTCCAAAGACCATTAATTCACATTATTTATTGTGAGAGTTCTAGGACTTTAATGCGAACAGTTTTGCTATAGCAATGACCCTGAGATTGCTGTATTGGAACATCTGTTTCTAATGGCTGGCAAAATTCTACACTTTCGTAGAGGTATGGCGATGACAATAATGATTCCTGCTGTTAGAATGAGACACACCACGGCAATAGTTGAGACTGTGAAAATTGTTGACATTCTGGATTTTGGTCTAACCGTCATTTTTTCTGTAATAAAAAATACTCGTTTTAGTTATTTTCACAGAAGACCATCTGTCTTTTAAAATATGGTCCCTGAAAGATTTGTAACATTTCATTTATTAAATAGTTACAAAGAAGACGCATTTAACTTAATTTTTATACTTGAGAATTGGGAAAAATTAGGTTACAAGGCACCTGATAGTGTTCATAAGTCTCTTATTACCTTCATTGTTACTGAAAACATTTATGCTAGGATTTTTGGTGACAGAAACTTGTAAGCTAATAGCAAAATGCACGTTTTCCTTGGTCACCCATCTCTTTTTCCTGTCAGCTAAAGAAATCCTTTTCTCATGGAATGGACAGCTGTCAGGACCCTGAAAAAAGTTACATATAAACTCAATATCGTGCATTTGATAATGATTTAAGGACAGACATTCAAATATCTTATGTAAAACAATGCAAATGTCATTTTCACAAATTAAATTTCTGAGTCTTTAAACTAGAGCAAAACTGGGTGAATTATTCTGTGATAATTTTTCCAATTGCCTTGGCTATAACTCGTAGCCAAGGCTACAACTGTCCATTGGCTACAACTGTCCATTTCAGAAAGCTAATGATTAATGGTTATACTCTTGACAACTGGTATAATGTCATAAAGTCAGAATTTATCTTATTTTCATCATTCAGTAATTTAATCTGACTATGCCAATATGTCTTTACATGTGTATTTAATATATACAATTCTCCATGGGTTGCCAAATTATTTGATGATAATAACGCTTAATGTTACAAATGCATTCAAGTAAGAATTTACCAGATAACACCTTTGATGTTGTGAGGTGCAAAATCCAATCTCACAGTTGAAATATAGTGTTTCTTTATCTGGAAATTTGAAACACTTGAATGAACCACTTTCAATAGTTTTTCCTTGGCCCAGCTGGCCGTGAAATGGGGCATCTATGAATTGCCCATCATCAGGACAGCTGTAAAAATATTAGACATAACATTGATATTTCAGCCACAAACTTTTACAGAAATATGAAAAATGGGAATCTTTGTTTACTTGTTGCTAAACAACTTGAAATTACTTCCAAGAAAACATTTGAATATTTAATAACTTAAAGAATTTTGAATATTTCTCAATATTAAAATAACTTAAAGAATAAAACCATTTTACAATTTTTACTTGTAGAGTTTCATAAAGTTGCCGTTAATTTAATTCAACTAGAG
>NW_019774183.1:0-10805 GCF_001039355.2 Lingula anatina
GTAAAAATCATTCCACTCAAAGTGTGTCCGACTGAAAGTTTCTGAGGTATTGAATTGTTCACTTTTGAACGAGTGTATTTACCACTGGCATCCAGTGTAACAATACTGTTATTCTTCACAAGTGAAAGTGTGGTCTCACCTAAAGCAATATGCCCGTCTTCTCCAGCACAATGGCACTGTGGGTCTTCCTCCACACATTCCAATAACACAATTTCAGATCTTACTGGTGGGGACTTTTGACATCCCTTCCTAAATTCCTGACACTCTCTGAATACTTGATATTAAAATACCCACCTATTAAGGTAAGAACATTCTGACCAACAGCTGACTAGAGAATATTTCCTTGCCAGCACCGACAATGCTAACACAGCCATAGTTCTGATGGGTAGAACTCTACTTCCAATCTAAACAGACACCATAAATAGGCATGGAATCATATAGCTTAAGACAAATGTCTATTTTGCAGGTGTCATTCAAGTCTTCTCTTTGTGTTCTGTGAAGAACCTGGCATACAGATGTCCCAGTTTTCCAATATTACTGTGTAGAATGGAGCGGATCACTTCTGTGTGCTCAGGGCCGCATGCTGGAAATGAGAACAAATCAAAGGTTACTATTTCACATTACAGCACATCCTGACACATTGCAACAATTAACTAAAACAGTGTCACACCTAACACACTGCAAATATGTCACTCCTAACACACTGAAAATATGCCACACCTCACACATTGCAAATATGCCACAACTAACACACTGCAAATATGTCACAACTAACACATTGCAAATATGTCACAACTAACACACAGATTGTCTTATATAACACAATACTGCACTAACAACTATAAATGCCTGGCTAACAATGTGAAATCAGCACCTTGCAAAATGACGTATCATTTTATATGCTACCAAACAATTTCCTTCTTAATGTAATATTCCACTACAGATCTTGCTCAATCCCTGACATATCTTAAACAATTCTGTCCACTTACGCCTATCCATAACTCCCTCATCATTGATCATAGGTATAGGGGGATTCTCTTTCATATACCTCCATACACTTAACAGCAGTAAGTTCACTTCATATGGAGTTAACAGGGGGAAGATTTCCCCTATATAGGACAGCGGTGGAGGAAGGAGGCCACCCTGAAATATTCAATAACTGAATTTTCAAACTTCTCAAATAGGCAAACAATACATTAGCTGAAATTGGAAAGCAATGAATCCACTTTACTTGATAAAACTCTAAGAAAAACACAAGTTAAATTTATTTCTTAAATCTCTTATTCACTCTGAGACAAAATATATATACCACAGTGACTGTGAAGAAGAACTTAAAGAAACGAGAACAAAAAAACTTTATATGTTCTGTTACCTTCCCCATTATTTCTATGAGTCTACACGAGAGCTCCAGCTGTTTGGGCGTGTTGCTGGCCATCTTGTCTCGCGCACCTTCCCAGAATGCCATCATGGCAGCTGCCATACCACGCAGTACACAGGAACACTGACTAAGGGCAGAATAGTCTGAAAAATCAAAGCAGTGGGCTGTCAATGTTGAAAAATGTCATATCACACCTGCTAGACCATCCTGATATATTGTGGAAAATTTGTCTTGTCAAATAAATTGTAGAAGGGCATAACCTTGGCATGATGTGAATACTTCAAAATATCAACAAATTGCGCCACCAAATGGAGAAAGAGAATGTTATATACAGCATCCAAAATATTTTATATGATAACTTATCATCTTTTAATAATCAACAACTTACCATATGATATTATGTCCAACATGTCCCATAAAACTGGGTAAGCTTCTATCTTTTTTCTTGTAAAGAGATTCCTAGAAATAGGGTTTTAAAAATTCCATTAATTTTCAAATATATCTCTCTTAACTATAGCTTAAAAATATCTTTTTTAAAAGCTATGTAGAGGATTTTCACATTTTTACTTCTCCACAGGTCTCCCCTATCCTAAACCTTCTTTGCCCTCTCTCCCCTGCACGCTTCTAGGAAATTCCTTTCTCCCCCCCCCCCAGGACAACTCCCCACCCTGCTTCACCCCCCCACTCCCCTGCTATTCCCCAACCCCATTCCCTCCTCTACAGCACAGTGGGCTCCACCCACTCAAACCCACACCCACCCACTCAAACCCCACAACCACCTGCTCAAACCCACACTCATCCTTCACACCCACACCCGTCTCACACCCACCTGTTCAAACTCACACCCACCTCTCCACAGTGAATTCCATCCACCTCTCCTCTGGCCAGTGCAGTCCATTGTACAGCACATCCATAGTTGTCAACTCCACCACCAGGAGCGCTAGTGTCTTCAGTGCCTGCTCTGTCTGCTCACTGACTGGTTTCCCCTGGACCAGAGTGAGATAGGTGTCTCTACTAGAGCTGCTGTCTGACTGGGGGTACAGACCCTGGGGAGTTGGTCCTTGGTTGAAACAACAGTCACAGATGACCTCAGAGAAGAACTGTCTGTTGGCAAACACCTGGGCCTAGAAGAATGAAAATACAGTAATTATGAAATATATTTTAATCATTATCAACATCCTTATTATTATAAGATATATGTTGGAATTGATGTGTGTAAAGACAGTGGATCATAAGAAAACTTATTTAATGTTGGTGTCTCTACATGTTTCTTTATGCCCCTTTCTTATCTCATCAAGATGAACCAAGTGGGTAGTCACATATTAATCTTAATTTCACAACTTATTATAACCTTAGTAAGTATAGGTGTATTGATTTGTTTCTTCAATCCTTTCCCGATGACTCCAGCATGGAACACAGAGGCATGGGACTGAGGTAGCGCCATGTACACCGAGTGCTTTCTATTGGCTTCCAATATCATTGGCTTAGGACGAGTTACTTTGGCAGACTCGACAGAGGTCAAGGGGTCAAATTTCCCACCAAGAACAGCAGAATACTCCTAAATTATAACAATAATTGTAGTCAAACAGTAAATTTATATCACTTATGATTTTTATCAATTATAAGCTTTGGGACTAAGACCGCTTCAATGATTATGATGAACTGGGAATATTTGAAAGGTTTTCGTTCTCTTAATACAGAAATGTCTAAATAAACAGTCAGATGATAAGAGTGGAAATGTAAGTCGACTCTTGCTGTAGCAATATTTGACCAGAAAAGTTAGCATCAGTTTATTACCTGTGACACTGCAGCCTCCAGCAGAAATCTCACCATCATCTGTCTCACCTCTGGGTGCTGGCATAAACACTTGATGAATTTCCTACAGTAACCTAGGCAATGACCCTTCTTACTTGCATCTGAAATAGTTAAAACAACACCTCCTGAGGAATAAAAGAAATACATGGTTCAAAATAGTTTGGGATAAAATATACATTTTGTTTCATATTGTCAAAGATACTTGAATTTCAGAGTTAGCATTACCCCGGACATCCTTTACAAAATCAAGTTATCATTTTTTTTTTCTGGCTCAAATTCAGCTTTATCCTGCATATAGTTGTTGCTTACCTTTTTCAAAGAGGGCATTGAAGAAAAAATGGACCACCAAACCAGCCAACTTAAGACTGACACTACTGCTAAGTGCTTTGGTTAACCTCAGGGTTGCTAACAGCTCAATGGTTGCCATGGAGATGCTCACATCGTGCCTTAGCAACTGAGTTGCCAAGTCAACCACATGGTTTTTCATGCAGCTAAACACGGTACTAATGAGGAATTTGAATTAGAAAGTGCATATCAATACCAAAATTTAAAAACTATCTCATGTAGATTTTTGCACTATTGTCCATCTTGTTCAATGAGGGTACCTTTTTTTTCATCAAGTTTGTAACTAGGCACATCTGTCATTATTACAGGATTAACAGAAAATTCCTACATTATCAACAACAAAAACTTCTTTCTTAAAAAGATTCATTTAGAGTCAGCATTCTAAAAAAACATACTTGTTTGAGTCCAACTCTAATCCTGTCTGTCTCTCCCACTTGATGATGCAGAGCAGGTTGTGGATCATCTTGGCTACATCCACGTCATAATGAGGCTGGAGGCGCTCCATTGCCTTCTGGATTGTGTTAGGTGTGACATCAGGCAAACGCGTCTCCATTTCACATTTCATTTCAATAAATATGTTCAACTGAATGAAAAAGTCAATATCATAACATGAAGACTTTATATAATAAATGAGAGCAATGAGTCTCTCGTTTCACTTATGTACAAATTTGAGTCTTTAATATATATATCTACTCTGTGAAGACAGATGTGTCATTATAATCATATTATAAGGTCTGAGAGAGAAAATGCAGTTAAAGTGGAATGTCAGTATAACTCACCTTTTCCATGTCTGTGGCATTGACTACTATATGGCAGAGTATGTCAGAGGCGCTGGTGATGCCACAGTACAACCCCACCTGACACAGCAGCTTGGACAGCCAAGAACACCTGCAGGACAGGGAAGTGAACCAAATAACATTGTGACTAATACTGATCAAACAGTTTGCTATATGTTCTTATTAGTAAATAGTTTGACTTTGTTTTGTTTTTTGAAAAAGTATTTTAAACAAGGCAGCAAAGCTGTCAAATGTACAGACAAAAAACAGAAAATAAAGATGCAAAATAGGTCATTTTGTCAATTTTGATGCAATAATAAATAATGCTTATAATAGCACTGTCAGTCAACACTGAATTCTAATCATGCACAACAGGTACCATGGTCAATAACAGGAGCGAACCCAGAGATATTTTCTGATAGTATTCCAAAGTATCTATGTTGATCCATCCCCCATTTTTATGGTCTTCCAACAGAAAAAAAATAGATACCAGTCAATATAAACTTAATAACCTGACCGTCTTCCGGAAGACCCAGAAGATGGTCTCAATCCACCCCTTCAATAAGATTACAGTTTCAGGATCATGAGAGTTCAAATTCACATGATGAAAGTCTCAATTTTTGAAAAATGATGACAGTGCATAAAATAATATTACATAATGTTTAAAGACATAAAAAACAATACAACTGCTTACGTGGAAATAAAGACAAGACAGCACGGTTCTGAAATGTTTTTTTCCCCATTTTTAACAATTTTTTAACATAAAACAAAATTAACAGTTTACTGCCATTTTTATATGATCAACTAAGAAAATTGATGAGATGGGAAAAATATCAATAGAACAGTGTTAAATGTCCAATTTCCTCCATTCTGAGATTCTGAACATAGTGAATGATTAAATCTGACAAACTGCAATGATATGAGTTTATTTCCATTTTTGACACTTTTTTACACAATACATGATAACAAGTTTACCATCATTTTTACTAAATCAACTAACAATGTTGTAAAGATGCAGGAAATGTCAAACAAACGCTTTTACGTATCTTATTAGTTTAATAATGAGACTGTTAACATGCCTAAGAAATGAATCTGAGGAAATGTGAAAAAACAGAATACCTTCAAAAATATTGGCACGATTATGCTGGTTTACGAACTCAACATGCATTTTAGCAAAACTGACCACTCCTATGACTTTCATGACAATTGGCCCATCTGTTTTTCTTATATTGTGTTTACAGTGTTGCATATATGCTGAAAAGTGTAAAAAACAGCATAACTACTAAAATAAGAAGTTTACCATCATTTTTACATAATCAACTAACAATGTTGTAAAGATGCAGGAAATGTCAAACAAACACTTTTACGAATCTTATTAGTTAAATAATGAGACTGTTAACATGCCTAAGAATTGAATCTGAGGAAACGTGAAAAAACAGCACAACTTATAAAATAATGGCCCGATTATGCTGATTTTCAAACTTGACCTGCGTTTTAGTAAGATTAATTACTCCTGTGAGTTTCATGACAACAGGTCTATCGGTTTTCCTTGAAATGTGTTAACAGTGTTGCACATATGCTGAAAAGTGAAAAAAACAGCATAACTACTAAAATAGTGGCCTGATCATGCCGATTTTCGAACTTGACCTGCGTTTTAGTAAGATTGATTACCCCTATGAGTTTCATGACAACAGGCCTACCAGTTTTTATTGAAATGTGTTAACGATGTTGCATATATGCTGAAAAGTGAAAAAATAGCATAACTTCTACAATAATGGCCCGATCATGCTTATTTTCGAACTTAACCTGCATTTTATGAATACTCATCAGCTCTGTAAATATAAAGCCAAAAAGTAAAACTTTCTTCCACTTATCGTGTTAACGCTGAAAGTNCGCGCGCGCGCGACGGCATCGGCATCGGCGACGGCGACGACGGCGACGACAGACGCAGGTGATGGCAATATGTACAGACACATCTGTGTCTGTACATAAAAATCCAAACTTTTTTGCTGTAGGTCAAGCTGATAATTAGATCCTTAAGTTTATGATAGTAACCATTACAATCAAGTAAAAAATCGCTGAAAATCATTCCATGATACTTAAATACTTAAATGTAAGTTACTCAATCAGATAATAAATAGATCTGTGGAAAATAACGCCAGGTAAGAAAGTACCTTTTACTATTGGTGTCAGTCATCAGTTTATCTGCCAGGTGTACTGCGTGGCCTTGGAGAGCTGCTAGGAATGGAATCTCAGTGGAAGGGTTGCTGCCTTTCCTGTGGATAATCTGCTGTAGATCAATTACCAACTGGTCCTAATGTGGTGTGAAAATAACACAAAGAATGATACTGACTTATGTTATAGTTTTTTTTTTAATAAATAATAAATGATGTTAAAAAATAGACAAAACAATAAAATTTATAACTGCAAAATTGAGACTTGCAGAAATTTGCTACCATACAATTATCTCACAACCAAACATGAAAGCTTATAACTGAATAATTTTCAGTTCACAAATCACTTATTATTAAAAGGGACCTATAATTTGATTTAACTCATCTGTTTTAATTTATTATATTTGTTTTATTTTTTCACTCACCATCACAACAGAGCAGGTGTGTCGTACTTTGGCAGACAGAGGATCCTCACAGTTCATAGAGTCTGGAATACACAAGTACACAGTAACACCTCAATCAATACAGTACAGTCAGACTGATCTGTACGTTTATGAGTACTGCAAAAAGTCTTATTTTTGTTGATTCTTATTTTGGTCCCTGAAGAATGCTCACAAGCTGAAAGCTTGGCACCTTTTGTATATCATAGTCAATGTAATTTACTTATTTGTGAAAAGTCTAAAACCTCTGCAGATGCTGATACCCCACAGTTCCTCTTGACCACAGTGCTAATACTATTTCTGGTTGTTCAATTAATTATACTGTTTTCTTAACTCTAAAAAAAAAATAAATAAATAATAATAATAATAATACACAGGAAAAATCATAGCCACAATCAAATCCACAATTTTGAATTACCTTGCTCTGGGCTCCACACTGCAGAGTCCAGTAAGAACTGTAACAACTTGTATGCTCCCTCACTGCTCCTTGTGATTAGATGTACCACCAGACTTAACAATCTAAATACACAGGGGGGCGGTTTTATATTACTGTTATTTCTCAGCATTAATCTAAATCTCAGTGGCAGTATTATAACATATCTAGATGCAACATTATTCATTGTCACTTCTGTGACTGTTTTAGTTAATACACATAACTCATCAATCTAAACAGAAAACAAATGTCTCTAAACTACTTTCACTTCTCAATTACCACAAAAAATGTTGTCTCATCCCATTATTTTGAAATTGAAAATCTGCATGTGATCACTTCACCACCTGAATGGTTGCAGGACCATTAAGCAACTTAAGTTCATTCGTTTTTTCATCATGAAGTGATCTTACCCTGCAGTGTCTTGCATGCTGGGAGATTTCTGCTCAGTGAACTGTTTGGACAACTTGTTCATTGCACTGGTGGATACTAAAACAGGGTGTGACCAAACAGATAAATAACAAAACAAGTTACCCTGGGCCTGTAAGATCAGCATCAGACTTCATACTGTCAATTCCCCTAATGTTTATCTGTTTAAAGTCAAGCGTACTTTCAGATGATTCATGAAATTCTTGATTTTTACCAAAAAATCTAGTTTGTTCATTTACGTATAGTTAATTTAAACAATGACCATCAAAATCCACATGTTACTTTGTTTCATTGCTGAATTTGAATATTTGTGTAATTTCAGTTGCTAAAACAGTGACTTCATAAACTGACTTACAAGTGTGGACAATATCAGTGGTCAGCACCTGTAACAACATGTTGGACATAGAGGCCAGCTGAAGCAGGAATGGGACAGTGGACAGCTGCATGGCATCTGCATCAGGCCTCAGGCTTTCCTAAAGTATAATTCAACATGATACATACATAACTACACAACATATTCATACAAACCCTCATCTCCCTTTTACTCCATATAAATTCATATCTATGAGTTAGTTTTAATGGACATTGGCATTTGATTCCTGCATTTATACAATGTTATTTTCAATATGTTTGCTCTGATGTGCAAAAATGTCAAACACTTTCAATCTGTCATAAAATATACAATTATCTTGACAGTCTGTTAACAGTTAGATAAACAAATATCTAGATGAAGTAGTCTTGGGTAATTGTTTCCTCTAACCTCAAACAGTCCCAGCAAAGCCTTCCTGATATTTTGGCCATGCTGCCCAGCAAGGTGTCCCAGAATCCCCACCACTGACGCCATCTTGGGAACTTTCTCAGAGGATGGCATGTCTGATTGGCTGCTGCCATGGTAACAGAAGTCCTTCAGGCCACACATGAGCACCCTGGTGATGATGGTCTGTGGGAAGCAGGAGCTGGTGTGAGGACAAGGAAAATAAATATATTGGTTTCCTCTACTCTTTATTATCAATATGATAGTTCATGGTTCCAAGGAATTGTTTTAACTGATGCTTAAGTGACAATTATCAATCACTTTGGAACAAGGTATTGGTAAAACAGCCAAGTTTCAATAATTATTCCGAGTGAGAATCCCTCACCAATACCCAATGACCTTCAGGCATTCAGCCTGATGATGATGATGATGATGATGATGCCTTTGTGAGAAGAGCAAAACCTCTATGTTTCACTTTATTTTGTTAAAAAGTAATGGATTACTTCACTAAAATGTCAGTATCTAATTTATTACCAAGCTCACCTGTAATTGCCATTTCTTCTTATTATTTTTACTATTATATTTTAGGAGTTTTTTGTAATGAGCCCATAAAAAAACATTAAGAGTTCTACCTGTGAAATTTACTCACCCAAGATGAGCCACAACCCAGTCAAAGTGTGGAGAATACTTGACAGAAGCCTCTAGTAATGCACTAACACAGACATCTGCTGACCCACTGATCCTAATAAAATAAAACAAGTTGATGTTATAAAAACAAATGAAATAAATTGCACAAATGTGAATTTACAAAAATAAATAAATAAATAAACAGACATGTTTAACATGACATATCATCATGAGGTTATATAGCTGTTTGAATAAAAGAATAAGAGTATGTAGCATTCCACAAGCAAACAAAGAGGTTCATAATCACTGAAATCTGCAAAATTCTTCAATGAATACTTACATAGCAGCAAAACATTCAGATGCCAGCTCCATGAGGGTCTTGGTAGCCAGGCACGTCATCCACAGCTGTAATAACTCATTGAGACTGGCAGAGTGGGGCACAGCTCTCCTCTCAGAGTACTTGCTGCTTATCTGACCCAATAGGTTGATGGACCACTGAAATTAGCAATGATTACATTAGGCTTTTTGAATCTACTTACTTCATAACTATGAAATTCATGTTCAGGCAAAAACACTGCTGTAAAAGGAAGACATTTGGCTCCAATGGGTAATTGAAATAAATATGATAGAAAATAAAAAGGAATTTAATGTTTGGAGTAAAATCAGACATGAGCCCAGGTTTAAAAAAAAAACTCTGAAAAATTATGGAATATCAGACAAGACGAATCATAGGAACCTTCAGAACTGAATTAAAAAAACGGAATTCAGGGTGTCTGCGGAAAAAGCTCATGTCTGAAAATTCATTTAAAAAAGATTTAATACTAGTGTTACCTTGTATCTATTATTCTCCTCTCTGAACATGACAAACTCAAACAATTTCCAAATATACCAAAACAATATAAAATAATATACAATAAAATAAAATGGAATTTAAAAAACATTTTAAAAATTAATATTCCAGAGACCTTACACCAAAGACAACTTGGGTAACTACAGAAGTAGTGTTAGGCCCCATTCAGAACAGGGGACTAACTAGTCCGAAGGTCAAATATGGCAACCCACTACAAAGTTTGCTGTCCAATCTGCTAATAGACACTGAATAGATATCCCGTGGCGAAGTATTCAAGTGGGTCGGCCATATTTGACCCTCGGAGTAGTTAGTCCCCTATTATATTTCCCTATTCTCCCTTATTACCTGTGATATGATGGGTGCCCAGGCCTCTGGATTAGTTTTGATAAATGTGATCAGCACACTGCAGGCATCCTGTATGACAGCATCAAGGTTAGGCATGCTGGTATCTAAGAAATAAACAGGAGCAGGAATTTTGAAAATCTTCATTCATTACAGTTTTAATGTTAATGTTTGTTTTAATGTTAATAAGCTTCCATACTCCCTCCGCCATTACTCCAACTCAAAAACGGACAAAAAATCGTAATGATACACATCAATCTTTTTGCAATTAAACACGAGCAGATTTGTTGTTCAACAGTTTCATTGGCTATATGTTTTTAATAAACAAACAGTTTCCTTTGTCAAAAACTAAACATAAAATTAAATGAGAATTTCAATGCAGCCAATATTGCCGACACTCAGATTCAACAGGGAAACGAGGCCTGCAATAATTATTACAACTGTT